>LZPO01044828.1:41525-68458 GCA_001675575.1 Neotoma lepida | reverse complement strand
ATGGGTTTCTTAAATAAACATCAGAAATAGGCAAATTTTATCCACTGCAGGCAGAGTGGGAGCAGAGTGAGAGGAACGCATATGTCTCTGACAGCCCAGGTAACATTCAGCACAGTATGCCTTGAAAGGAAACATATGCTTTCTAGTGGTATATATTTTCCCAAAAGTAACGAGGAGCAGGGCTGAAGGAAACATACAGATGTCACACATTACCANTCAGAAGAATATCCTTCCCTTTTCTTGGGGTGCGACAGTTATTCAGACTGAATTATTTCCAGGAATAAAACTTTAAAATGAATGTGCAAGAAGTATAGACAGCCAATAAAAAATAAATATCCAATAGTAAAGGATTTATTATAATTATTTGTCAAGTGTTACTTTAAATTTTAGACTTCTATAAATATTGTACCTCTTGGATCTTTGATTATTGTCACTCAGATCCTTCTGTGATTTGCAAAAGCAGTAGCTACAATGTACAAGAAATGTTTCTTCTCAAGATTNTTGTTAAAGTCCAGCCCCGGATACCAAAATAACCTACCTATTATTGATTCTTCATGTCCAATTTTAATGTGATAAATATTCATAATGAAACTATTCTTCCNTTAGGCATTGCTTGTTCCCATGTGAAAACAACTCTATTAACAAATATACTAAAACAAGGCATAGTGGTTCACATCTATAATACCAGCACTCTAGGTGTAGGCTAGTTGCTGAGGCAGCAGGATCATTTAAGTTCAAGAGCAGCCTGAGCTATCTAATGAGGCCTATTTAAAAATAACAACAACAAAAACCATGATAATAAAAATAAATGGATGGCATAGTGGGGAAAAGAACAAAATGTGACTAAAATCAATGACCCAGACAATTAAAAATTTATCAGAAATCAGTGTGTGTTTTTCTCATATATGATACCAACTCTCTCACTGTCTTCACATTTTTTGAAACATTTAAGAAATTANAAACATAAAACAAAGTTTTGAGGTTAGTTGCAGTAAAAACAAAATCAATTTGTCTGAAAAAATTCCTGAATCTTGTGTTTGTATTTGGAGTAGAAAATTTTACCTAAACTTTCTGTTTATTGTTATGTTTATGACTGTAGAAAAAATACTGCATTGCCTGTATGTCTGAAACTCTTAGTTTTATCTTCTAAAACTTAAATAACATTACTCCTTCCTTGCAAAACCTGTCTCACCATTACACTAAGACAAGGATATTGGTGCTTGNACGTTATGCCCACACCAACAAACTCTTGACCAACTTTTCCCATTCACCTCTACTAGAATCAAATGCTGTAAAGACAAACTTACAGATTAACAGTGAGGATCTGGAAGCTGGCTAGTGTGGATATGGATTGAAAATCAGTGTCCTAGGAAAGGGGTAAATTGGGAAGCCTAGCTGCCTCATCTAGTGGGGGCATGTGTATGAAGGGCTACTGANATGGACAGAAGAAAAATTGACCCAATATCAAAAACACAAATACAAAAGTAAGGAAGGAATAGTCACTACACTTAGGGGCCCAAATGAGTAGCCTTTTAGCATATTCTTAGCAATGAGGAGAACATATGCAATCTCACACATTTTGTACACAATGAACCTATCCATGAATCGTANAGCAGCTATCCTAAGGAAAAAAATGAATAACCCAAAAGAAAATTCGATGATTTAGNACACAGGTTCCTGTCATCTTCCTGTGTTTNTCTTTCTGCTTCATTTCTCTGAGCATAATGCTTANTAGTCACTCACCCTGCTGGATTCCTTCCTTTGAAGGTACCTGCAAGTCGTATTATTGTATTCATNCTGTATTAAACTGAAATTCAGTTTGTTTCTATTTTGTTACTTGTTCTTACCACAAAAATAGCAGTAAAACAAAATTTTAAAAAGTTACACAGACTACAAAATCAGCAAGCAGATNTGACATATTTTGGAGGGTGATGTACAAGATCGTATTTTTCATTGTGATGATGACACAGTGATGTAGCTGTTTTCTTGTTTCCAAGCATAACATACTGTATATATTCAACACCTATATATCTTTCAAATATTAAACAAGCTATAGAAAAAGAGAGGAGATGTCACATGAATACCCTTAGCAGTTTCAGGACAGGCTTCTGGTCCCTCAGAGCTGCAATGCTTTCTGGCCAAAGGAAAAAGGGTAGTCAGGTAGGTCTTGTCTTCTCCACTTTACATTATAGTTACAAAGATGCCTTCCAAGCATCGGACATGCTCTAATTTCATTTTAATGTCTCCAGTTGAATGGTGCCATTTAGTTCAGCTTTTAATGTGGCCTTAAATTGCTATTTTATTGCCCTTGTTGACATTCTGGGAGCATGAAATTAGTGAATCACATTTAAAAAGCAAACAAAACAACAAAAGTCTCTGCCGAGTTGAACAATGTCTGCACAAACTACATACTTGAATCATATTCTTACTTTAAAACCCTGAGCATATATTTGTTTGAAGGTTTCTTTGTTTGCATAACCAATTAATTAGTTTTATGAATAACTATGTAGCCCACTACACTGCAAATGCATGTACTCATGGTGACCTTGAAGGATGCTTTGCAGTTCTATTTGCTTGAGAGAAAGAGGATAGTTTTGCANTACTGCTGCTTCCTAATGAGAAATGAGATTCCTCTTGACTCCACTCAATGAAAACATCCTGTATTCTTTTCCACTTTTAAAAAAGTTCCTTGCCAGTACTTTCACTGTTTCTTCTGCTACAGTCCTCCCTGTTATCAGAGTGATAGTTATATTTCATATGAAAGCAATTACACAGTAACAGTGTGGAAACTATTTCAATTGAGACATCTTTATTCAGGTTGGTAACTCAAAGCACAGAAGAATATGTATTTTTTTTAAATCAAACTAGAAGNGGTACACAACATAAATTAATGTGTCTACTCTTATTAAACACAAAAAATCTCAAATATTCATTTCAGNGAGTGTCATAAGATAGGCTTTTTACATCACATCTCTTTATTTGGAGCTCTGATATCCATTTTGCATTTTCAGCAGTGCCCTAATTTTACAATCTGAAATTATCTCTTCCTTTGTTTCTGCCTNGTCGGGTTATAATCAGAGGTTTTCTCTCCACCAACTTAAATTGGGCTCATCTAATTATCCTGTCACTCACTATGCAAAAGAGTTAAAGGACTGAAAATTATTAAAGTTTTACTACAAGTGACGTGAGCATTCTTATCATGTAAGGGTCACTTGACTCTGCACCCTGTGATTCACTAGACGATGTCATTTGACAGGTTATTTAATGGTGCAGGCTTAGTTTCTCATTTACAAGTGGGGGAAATGACAGAATCCAACTCCTAATGATGATAATTAAATAAGCTAATGGATCTGATACATAGTCATTCACAGATATTGTTGGTTGANCCATTTTTGCAACTGGAGAAGGAGCCAACTCCGTGCTATTATACTGTGGTACCAGTTTTTTGTGTCTCCTGAGCCCAGTTCTTCAGATGTGCAATAGTATTCCATGTCACCGGCTGGTTCTCAGCCTTCTGGTTGATTTTGAGAGTCACTTTGTCCTTGCTTCTCTTTGGTCCCACAACCTGACAGTGCTTTGTGATGTGTATTTTAGAGAGAAGGAAGTGTCAGTTTCTGGGAAAATTTTAATTTAAGAAAATTGAAGCTTAGAAATTGGCCAATAAAAGTTTGCTTATTCTCTCCAAATGAGACATCCATGAACTCCAAGTATTAAAATTTGGAAAATAAGCCTTTGGACAACTTCTCTGCAAAATGATTCCATTAATTATCAAGTGTGGCCAGCATTATAGTGTGTTTTTTTTTATTCAAACCAAGTAAATTTGGGGCCATGAGATATTTAATATAATTAGAAACTATCCTAGGAATAGCAATGCAATTAAGGTCATAATTAAAGTATTTTTTCACTTTAGGTAAAAATCCTAATGCAAGAAACAAAAGCTTTAATGAAAGTCTGCAGGAGAAGAGGACAGATTAGTAAAAATCAAAGGAAACAGATTATAAAAGAAAACTGTAATGTAAGCTAAATTTTTTAGATTACAAGGATAAAACTATGTAAATGTTGGTTTTACACATATTTAGAAACATACATATATGTGTGGAANCATAAGTAGTAACAAAGAAGTCATGNATTTGAAGGAGAGCAGGAAGGGGTATATGGGAGATTTGGGTAGGGGAAAGGGAAAGGAGAAATTAGTTTTACAAAAAAGAAAGTAAATTTGGTTCATATTGTATATTGAAGATATATATCTCTTCCAGGTATGTTTCATATAANTTTACTTGTCAAATACAGGCTACATAATATAAAGGTGTTATAGAACAACTTTCTTTGGAAGCAGAAATATATAGAATTAAAGAATTAGTTTAGAAGAAGGCTGAGTATCTTGATGGTGCTTCCAGANTGTCTTGTCGAGGTGAGTATCTGGCAAAGACTGGATCAGAGGAATTCTGGAGATGCACTACCATCCTACTAATTCAAAGAAGAGGCAATATTCCCTTCTTCTCATTCAAGTCGTTCATTTGTATGTTCAGCTAAACCTGCAGGAAATAATCCTCATACCTATCACTTNAGACCCCCAAACAGAAACTTGACAGGTATCTAAGTATCTATTCCCCTCATGCTGTTTTGGGTCAGAGGAGGCAGGAAGAGTATTCTTTGTGGAGACTAACTAGGGAGCAGTTGGTCAAGCTTTAGGGTTAGATGGTGAGGCCATGGGTTTTAACTCTTGTGAATCCTCTGCTCAACAAAAGATCTCACATATGAGACAGAATTTTTCTTTTTAGTTTTTTTTTCTATTTGAATTTCTTTAGAACATCTTTATTTTTGTAATCAAATTTTGAAAAAAGGGTAAACATGATTTCTGAGAAGGCAAACATGATAGCAAATATGATGAAACATTACATTGGTAAGCATAATTATCACATTCATGTACCAGTTGTGTCTTCTTTAATGCCTAATTTCNACATGGTTTTCTGATGTCAGAAACAGGTATTTCTATAGTCTGTTCAAGAGCTAGCAGGAAACTGAAAGTGGGTCAACTGTGGAAAGCAATCTTGAGTTCCTTCATTTGTGGATCAAAGCCTTTGTGGAGTGCTTTTTAAAAAGCATGGGTGATCATCCTTAATGATAACTTATGAATCATTCGAGATGCTCAGCTGAATCACACACATGCTGAAAAGTCTTTCAGGGTCTCTACAGGTAAACTACATCCATAGCCTTCCTTTCCTTTGTAGAACACACTGCATACTACACACTGAATTGTATTGTTTCTGTCTAATCTCCACGTTTTAATGGCTCCAGGACCAGTGCTTCCTTTTGTTCTGTAGTCATATTGCCAACATCAGACTGTGACATCAAAAAAATAACCTACTGCCAGCACTTTTCAGGTTTTTTTTAATACAACCAGACTACAGTTTCCCACCCCTCCACTCCTCCCAGACACGCCACACACATACCAACACAGTCCATCCAGCCCCCTTTTCCTCTCCTCTAGATACACTGTTCCTAGGTATCCCTTTAGAAAAGAGCAGACCTCCCAGGGATATTCACCAAACATGGCATAACACGATGCAATAAGACTAGGCACAAATCTTCATACCAAGGCTGGCTGAGACAACACAGTAGGAGGGAAAATGTCCCAGGAGCAATTGAAAGAGTCAGAGACACCACTCTCTTGTGATAGACACNCCCACTGTTAGGAGTCCTACAAAACCAACAGGCTAACAACCATAACATAGACGCAGATGAGGACACATGGAGCCTCTGTGATTTCTGCTTCAATTCCTGTGAGCCTCACCTATGAGTCCTATTTAGCTGATGTTGTGGGCTGTGTTCTCCTGGTGTCCTTAACCCCTCTGGCCTTTCTTAATTGGCTGTCATTTAGAATTATACATTTTTATTTTTCAGTTATATACAAGAACCTGGCAAATTTATGGGAAGAAACTGATAAAAAATAGGAAACATCCTAATTCTGCTGCTAAATGGAACTGATAAGTTGGAGAACGGTCTAAGAAACTGGTTGCAGCTACCCCTTCTGAAAAGTGTGGACAACAATAAATTCACTTGCAGACCTTTATTTATGAGTGTGGGTCACCAGAACAGAGAAGTGACAAGGTTGTCCCTACTTTATTTCAGGAGCAGCTAAAATAGCAGCAGCTTTGTAAGTAGGACTCTGAACCATAGATGGTTTCCTCAGTTGTGTGAAAACATAAAAAAATAATAATAATATCATAAAGATGATAAATATGCAAGGCTCACAAAAAACGAAAAATTAAAAAAAATGTTATACAATGATTATCTTGTGTAAACATCTAGTCGCCTATGTGAAAATTAGCTGATTTGATCAACAGAAACAAGCTATGAAGCCATTATGATTATTGCTATCGCTATTATCTGCATTTTCTTACAAAACACATTGAGTATTAGAATGACTGAGCACCCCNTCAATTTTCCCATGGGTAGCGTGGGTGAAATACAGTATCAGTACAGGATTCTTGATATAGACCTAAGGCTATCATGTATATCCTGCTTCATGGAAACATCTCATAGTTAGTGTGAGTCCCTGAAATGACNTTAACCCAAGTGATTCAGTAAGGCTCTGACCTGAGGCGTGCTTGACCCAGGGACCTTCATGAGATTTTGTCTGGATTATGANTCTGGGCTACTCCACAGAAACAGAGGAGATTTTTTAAATATTGTGAGGGCTGTCAGGTCTGAGAAAACCCTGTCCACAAAAAGTGTGTTTTCATCTCAGCTTCAGACAGACACTCAANAACTACTTGTACTTTTATGTCCTGAAAATAATAAAGTCGAGATGTTCTGATATTGGCAGTTAAGTGTNCAGGTTGTCAAGTTGCAAATGACAAAACACTTCCTTCAGGATATCTGCTGTGGTAAGTGACACTGCAGACAAGCAAGCAAACACAAAGTCAGATTGCTGTTCAAAGCAATCTGTAGGATGTGAGATCAAGCAAATATGATATTGTGACACAGAAGATACTCAAAGTATCAAAAAGAAATAAAATAAATCTAGCAGAAGTTCTCTAATTCTAGACTGTAGGCAATCATGTTATGTGAAGATAGAATTGCATAAAATCCAACTGCGCTTGTAGTTGGGTTCAATTTTAAGTTAGTCTGAGGATGCTTTCTCAGTAATTAACTCTAATCCCTTGAAAAAATGAACATATGTCTGGTTCCATTTTCTAAAGCTATTCATGCTACTTTGTTAAGGAAGATAAAGGGAGGGTTAAAATGCCTATTATGTAAAAGTCTCCCCTATCAATAGAACGAGCTCCATTACTTGCTAAGATATAGTTGATTCCAAAATTCACACTCTGGAAATCTAAGAAAGAAAGTTGTATATAAATGATCTCATTTTCTGACTATAATGGGTCTGACTGAGTGAACTTGTGTGTGTGTGTGTGTGTGTGTATGTGTGTGTGTGTGTGATAAAGAGAGGAGAAAGAGAGAGAGAAGGGGAGAGAGAGAGGAGAGAGAGACATGAGGTGAGGGAAGGAGGGAGATAAAGACAGACAGAGACACACAGAGAGAGGAAAATGTTCAGGAAATACAGTCATCTATTTATTTTTATATTTCAACAATATTCACCANTAATCATATGATATGTATTCTGCCAGTGGCCAGTATTTATCAGGAAATAGATCTTACAGGAATGGTCTTACTTAATGAGATGGTTTTAAAAACCTTATCAACAAAGAATGTTTTACTTTGAAGGGTACAGAAGGTAAAGAAAAATTTTCATAATCAAGCAATGGCTCTCTACTCTTGAATATTTTCTTGCTCACAGACATTTCAATATCCCAAGTAATTCCACAGTACAATTCATTCAAAACTTCAGACCCATTAAAATTAAAAAGATGTCAAAATCAAACCATAAAATTTTGATCAAGATATTTCACACCCTTTATGTTTGACTCCTTTAGTTACATGGAATCAATACTACCTTGAAGGATTATTTGGAAAAGAATAATTATGTCAAGTTCTTGGAACACTGTAGGAACTCAATAAATTATAAAGTTATATATGCTATAATTTTATTGGTGTCAATGACAGCAATAAAAATATATTTGTTGAGTACTAGGGTTCCTTCCTCTTTAAGAACATAAAATGAAATTCTTTAGGATAATATATAAATTTATACTGGAGAAGATGTCTTTCTTGCCAAATGACTTTAGGGCATACATCAATATGCAAGCTGCCATTGGTGTATTGTTAAATATAAAAAATAGTCAGGAAGACTGGCATTTTCATTCAGAAGTTTAAAGACATACTAAGTAGCTCTGATTTAAATGCATTATTCACTTCTGTGTTAATTGTCTATGAACATGTGGACATGAAAGATAACGGGTTGTCATCACAAAAATCCCAATGTGATTTTCTGAAAACTTTCATTGAAAGAAACATTTCAATCAAGTCTTATGAATTTCTCCATACACAATAGAACCCAAGTGTAGCTATTTCTTCCTGAAAATCTCCAANCGATGGGAAAAAAAATTAGCTGGCAAGTTCTGTGACTGAACAACATTCAAAGAAGAGAAATTAGTTTTATTAAGCTTTAGTATTTTTTGAAGAAAATCTGTAAATAACTTCAGTTGGTTTATGACTGCCGTGCTTCAGAAATTATCCAAAATTAGCATCTGGAGTCTAAAAGTTATACAGAAATAGAGAGTAACTATTTTGTTTTATGCTTCCCTTTCCAATGTGTAGCCTAGCAGTAACTGATCCAATGACTTGGGTTGACCATAGGAACCCCTAAGAGTCAGGTGAGGATTTGGGGATGACACTGTACTTTGAGAGCTATGAAGGTGCACTTTCTGAGAATAAATCCTAGAAACCTATTTCATTAATAAGTTTCCAGCACATTTGTATGCTTACAAATATGAAGACACTCAGGTAGACAGACCAAGCATGGCTCAACACAGGTATGAGGTTCATGTAATCCCAGCAGGATTACATGAAATCCCAGGTAGGCAAGAAAACAGTCACGAGTTCATGGCCAACCTGGTTTTCATAGGAATTTTCAGTCCAGCCTGGGTTACATTGCATTGTGAGACCCAGTCTTAGGAAACTCAAATGAAAACGCAAAGAAAAGAAAAGAGACAGAGGAGAAAGGAGGGAAGAAGAGAGAGGAAGAGATAGAGATAGACAAAGAGACAAACACACACACACACACACACAGAGAGAGAGAGAGAGAGAGAGAGAGAGAGAGAGAGAGAGAGAGAGGAAGCTTCAGGGATTTGAGGAAACACATTGGGTGGATTTTCCTGAGCTCACAGTCTAGTATCTGCCTTAGAACTGCATACTGCTGCAGTTTCATTATCACACACTTCAGTAGCTCTGTTCCCAGGTCTGATGATGACACTGGTGAACTATGAAAGGGTAGTTCTTATTAAGTCATCATTCTGTCTCAAGGATTTTCCTTCCGTCTAAGAGCATAGGCAGAGGAAGTTGCTTAAATGCCTTTTGTGTTAAATACATTTTTAAAAATATATTTAATGTATATTTTTAAAATATGATTTAAAATATATTTCTATTAAATACATTTACCTTATATATATNATAAGTGAATTTTATAATTGAAATGTATGTCCTCCAGTAACTTCATTGCAAATACAAAGATCATATAGGACAAAGAAANCTTAGATGTTATTAAAAACCATCATAATAGGAGAGACTAAGTTTAACTGCATTGAACAAAAGAGCAGAATGACTTTTCAAAATAGAGTATGATTCTCTGATGTTTGTTTGTATTTGTTTAGNGCTAAATGAATAACATTTATTTAGAAACTTAATGAGGAGAAGAAAGGGATTTGTGTATCTTTCAATTTTGAAGGTTCAAAGTGACAAGAACATTTCTGGAGATGATGATATTGCTGGTAGGAACTCTCTGAAGTGCCCCGGATGATAAGGGACATCACCTAATGTGGCTTTGCAAATTTACTAGCTTAGATTTCCCTTCATTAAAATAAGTGAACAATGCAGGCATAGAGGCCCCATCCTGAGGACCTCATTGGATTGTATTTGCCATATAAAGGCTCTGGTCAATACTGATATAATGGAATGACAGCTACATCTTTGCATGACTTTGAGAGTTCCCTCTGAAAGGCTTAAGACAAAGTAACACAAGTGCAAAAGTATAAGATGATTTGAGGTAAAGATTTGCCAATTGCTGCTTATGAACNTGATGCTTCACAACCCACAGAGAATAACAGAGAGGGTCCTCACCAAGTTTACTCCTCCTCCTTCTTCTTNCCCTCCTCCTCCTCTTCCTTTTATTCTGACATTTCAAAAGATGATTTCTATCCACTTTTAGTTGGAAAAGTTATTTCTATATTGTAGATTGATATCCCAATGGGGCAGAGAAGACTTCTACAACTCTACTAAATTATATGCTCTTAAGAACAGGGAGCTTATCCTGTATCAGGAAATCTTTCCATTTTTTCACATTTTCAGAGACATTCTCATTTCAAATGGCACAACCCCATTCCCTTGATGCATATTCTTAAGCTTGCCNAAACAAGAGTCTCATTTCTATGACCACCATGATAAACTCATGCTCCTCAACTTGAAATTCTTTCTTCTCTTGGTTGCTGATTTTCTCCCTCACTTTCTTCCTCTTTTTTTCTCCCTATTATTTTTGAATTAATGATTGTGAAATATTACCTGTATAGATAAATGGACAGTGAAAATGTGGTACATATACACAGTCAAATGTCATTCAGCTGTAAAGAAAATTGTAAATAATAGATGGATCTGGAAAGTATAATAGTTTTTAAAAAATGATCAAAAAAAAACCCACATTTTTCTCTTATATGCAGAACCTAGCCTATAATAAATGTACAGGTAAAGGCTGAAAATGGAGAAAGGAGAGCAAGAAAGAGTAATATTAGGTGATGAGGAATGACAAAGTCTAGGCAGAAAGACATATGAGATAGGAAAAGGAGAAAGGATCTGGTGGAGGAGCTTCAACGTGACACAGGGCTACGGGAGAAGTGGGTAGAAGAACATCCAAAGCACACTTTGTTTGAAAATGTCACTTCAATATCTAACGTACTATATGCTGATTTTAATTTTTGTGGTATTGAGATCAAAACTGTTGTATTTATCATGGTTACATACATATAAAACACATTTGTCTTTATCTTGTATAGGAACTGAAGCTTCCATCTTATCAGGAAATGGGAAGGATGTGTATTTAATCTATTTGTGGGGGTGTATATCACTGGTGGTGATATAGTAAAGTAGAATCTTGGTATGGTGTTTCATTATTTTGGTCTTTTCTATACCTTGGAGGGGTCACTTTTGTTTCTGAAGAAGCTAACACAGGCTTCAGGCATGCAGAGTGACATTAAGTATCAACCAAAGGCATAGCTTCCATCAAAGTCCATCATAANTTGCTAGCATTGAAACGGTGGTTCTCCACTGCTACTTTGCCTTTCCTTAGATCTCCTGACAGTACATTTTCCAGCCATGCTACTCTGCGGTGCTCTGCTCTGTTTCAAGTGTTTGGATGTAACAACATCTGGCCACTTAGTGTGAAGTGCTGTCAGCCTTACAAGGTGCTCTGTGCTGTTCCCAGTTTCCACAACATCCTACAGAAATCAATAGAAAGCCACCGGTTTGTTAATAAATCTGCAATTAAAATGTAATGAATTTTGAATGAGGAATGATTTCTTTCAAGTGTCACCATGGACTCTGCAGTAATAGTGAAACGAAGGACAGTAAAAAATTGACTTCAGGCTTTAGCTTTTAACTTTCCTGTCTCGCTTCCAAAAGACTGAATTTAGAATGAGCATTTATGTTCATGTCTCTGCATCGCAGGTTCATCTAGAAAAGAAATTTCTGGTAGATAAAATAACATTGGCTTGAGGACTTTTTTATNATCTAAATGTGTATTCAGTTATTAAAAATGTCTTGGGATCATTTATAAAACTAAGAGGTAGCATGGTTTCCTTCTACATAAGTCTGCNTTAAGGCGATTTGATTCTTGCATTCCTATAGCAATTTTTCTCCAAACAAAAATTCACAGGCCAGGCTTTAATTAATGTATCAAATGTTANTGACCCCTTCACAGCTTAGCAAGTAGTGCTTAACATTGACATTCTTCTGTAAAGAAGCCAGGAGAGAATCTTCCCTCTTTAGCTCAAACCATCATTTTACAGTCTGAGTAACTGATGTCCTCCTCAGCCTCCAAATAGCTGCCACCCATCCCAATCAGTCCAGGAGTAACCAGAGGAAACAAAGGGCCTTCTCCATCACACCAGTGATTAATCCTATACAACTGACATTTCTATCTGCCATAGAGTGCTCCATCCTTTACTTCCATTTCGGAAAGCCTAGACTCACTGTCATCTCTTATTAAGCCTTCTTTTACCTTCTCTTACTCCAAACTTGCAACATCCTGTGCCTTCATTTTCCTAATGTATCTTTTCTTTCTCTATATGCTAGACCTTCACAAGCTTTCCTTCATTCAATACATCCCATTTGGCATTAACATGGCCTTGACAAACAGTTCAAATATCACAGGCAAAGACTCCTCACATATTTCTCAATCTCTTTTGGAGATTATTGCTGGGTGCTCATCTAAATCACAGCCTTTCCTTAATTCAGTACCCTTGCCACAGCCTATGGCACTTTCTCAGTATATCCAGCATGACACAGCAGGCACAGTTGCCAGTCATCTTCCCCATTTTGTACTCTTGTAGAATTATAGCTGTTACCTCCTTGATAAACACCAACATTTTGTGAGGTTGTCAGGGATATTTAACTCATTCATAATAAATCGTATGCTACTGAAACGAAACATCTCATCAGATTCGGTTTTCTTTTTATTTACTTGTTTTTTTTATTTACTGGAATAATGAATCTGTTGTTTCAAGTATAGGGAAGGAGATTTCAATAGATTTTACCAATTCAGTGATGAAATACTGTTAATAAAAACTTGCAAATAATATTGATGTTTTGTTGGTTATAAGCGTGTTCATTTAATTGTTTATTTGAATCATATATTAATTTTGACATGATCATTTATTTATTTTATCTTTGTATCTGTATGTGATATGTTTGTGTGCATTAGGTGTGAGCTGTGTATTTGTATGTTAGTTTCTGTGATTATACAGTATGGAAACACAGGTTCAAGCACAACTTAGGCAAGCATTGCCTCCACTTTGTGTGAATAGGATATTTCTTTTTGTTCTTGTTGCTGTTACATATACCAATCTAGCTCATCCTTCAGCTTCTAGGATTTCTCTGTTTCCACTTTCCATTCTAGTGTGGAGCACTGGGATTACTGGGTCTGGCTTTATATAGGTTTGGAGATTTGAACTTGGATCAGATTTGTATAGCAAGCACATTATATCCTTATTATTTGAATAGCAAACAAATTACCCACTGAGACATCTCCCCAACCCTTATTTATTTCTTGACTTTTCTATTATCATAGTTTTATGTTCAAATTAAATCAAATTAAGCTTCCATGATAGATAAAAATTACTATTCTCATCACTCTAAAACCTAAAACTCTTTGTTGTCTTAGGAATTTTCAAAGTTGGACTAACTTTACAGCACAAGCCTATGGAACATCACATTTCAAGAATAATATATAATTCTAAAGCNATTAAATTAATTATTAGCCTCACCACAATTATACAGATGCAGAAAAACATAGAAGGACTGATTTCCAGAGTAAATATTTGCTTCTATAATTCAGAACCTTCATTTCTATTATTAAAAAATGCTTTTCAGTGTACAAATGATGAAAGTTTCACTCAGGAAGGAAAAATGGAATCTCAGGATACTTGATTCCCTAGTCATTCAAAAGAAAATGCTTGCTCTTGCTGTTGTTGTTTTGCTAGAATGTGGAAATGTAAAGAAGGTGATTTATTTTGTCAATTGTGCAGCCATATTGAGTCATTTCTCACATATAATAAACCGTAGTTAAGTACAAACCTGCAATTGCTGACCTCTTCATTGCCTGATTCACTGTGCTACACACACTTTGAAGAAAACGACCTCATCAATCAGATGATAATGTTTACTAGCCCATAGCTCTCTTCTGAGCTGATGGCTTCCAGCAGCAAAAATACATGAATAGCATTGTAAGCTTTGCTTGGCTAAGACTTCTACCTTGTTCTATGTGATTCAGAGGCAAAGCATTTCATTCGAAAAACCTAACCTTCTGCTAGTCAAATCGGACCAATCACAGATGCAGATGAATTTGAAAAATTCAGGTCTCCGAAGTTATTCGAAATGTAAAGCCCTTGTGGAGGAATTCACCCTGATCTATCTGTGNGGCGTGCCATACTGAGCTGTGTAATAACTTCTTGCTCAAGAGTATTCCGTTTGAATTAAAGCAGGTGCCTGCCTTTGATTGGAAGTAGCTCCATTTTGGTATAGCTGAAAAAGAAAGTGCTTCTTATGAATAGAAAAGACCTGAAAGTATATCCATGGGTGAGCTGCCCTCAATTCAGCAAAGGTCTGCATTAGAATGCAGCTTCTTGATAAGAACTTCTTGGTCTTACCTTCTCCCATCCTCTTCTAGCCTTCCACAATTATTCCACACAAACAGCTCCTGTATTAGTATTTCAATCCTGTGGTTTTAAAACGATTCCTTCTTTTCCTCATCCTTGAGTGTGAATCATGAATAATTTCCTTTTTGAAAGTAAGGTCCATAGTATCCATCGTATCTTTCCAGGATTCCTTAAAACCCAATTGTGATGGTTTGTGTGAATTGTCAATTTGGCAGGATGTAGAATCACCTGGGAACCAAGACTCTAGCATAACTGTGAGAAATTGCTTAGTGACTGGTCATACCTGTGAGGGACTACATTGATTTAAAAATATATGTGCAATGTAATTCCATCAGCTGAGGTCCTAGGCTGTATAGAAGGGGGTAGGTGTTCTAAGCAGAAACACCCAGCATCCTCTGCTTCTTGACTGCTAATGCAATGTCACCAGATCCCCGAAGCACCCACAGCTTCTCTTTCCCCCACAATGATGGGCTATAACATGAAACTGTATATAAATATCAACTAATATAAAGCTTCCTTTCTTAAGTTGCTTTTATCAGGTTTTTTTAATCATATAAACAGAAAAATAACTTAGACTCCAGAATAAAACGACATTCAAACTTTGTGTTATAAGAACCTACTTCTGGCCAGGTGGTGGTGGTGCATGCCTTTAATCCCAGNACTGGGGAGGCAGAGCCAGGCAGATCTCTGTGATTTCAAGGCCAGCCTGGTCTACAGAGCGAGATCCAGGACAGGCACCAAAACTACACAGAAAAACCCTGTCTCGAAAAAGAAAAAAAAATCTACTTGTTTCCAAATTAAAATTCAAAGGCAATTTATTAGTTTCTACATTTCATCTTCTAATCAGGCACTTTACATTTTTAACATTCTTGCTGTCTAAATGNCTTGTCACTGAGGACTAGCTTTCATGGTAGCAGAAGGAGGGAAGCAACCAACAGTCCTACCCAACTATGACACAATGATGTCAGGGGTGCAGTAGTGGCATCCATTCCTTGATGATAGCAAAAATTAGACTTAACATTTGCTCAACAAGAAGGAAATCATGCCTGATACAGGAAACCTAGCCAGTGACCCATGGATTTTGACAGTGAGAAGGAAATCATGCCTGGTACAGAAAACCTAGCCAGTGACCCATGGATTTTGACAGAGAACCTTACAACAGTCACTNTACTAAACAAGCATAATNCTTAACAATATTCTCAATAGTTGTTCTTATACCCACAGATAAATATAGTCCTCATACATCATCAAGAAAACTTCTCTTTGGTATAGATGTAAAACATTACAGAAAAAAAAATAAATGCAAATTCAGAATTGTGGAACCAAATCCTAGCTGAGCTATCTACAACACAGCTCCTGCACTTAAGGCTCAGGAATCATCTTGGAAGAGGGACAGAATGAACGATTTAGAGGAATGGGAGTTTGTTGTGAAATTGTGTCTCCTAGGAATGACAGAAGCTACACTCAAAAAGTCTCACCAATATGACTCCCTAAAGTGAGCTGAACAAGGACAACAGGCAAGGTAAAATTGACTGAAGAGGTGGGAAATTCATGAGATATCAACCCTGTACAAAGTACTACAAGCAACTATGGAATGCTGGGAATAGGAGAAATAGTCACCCCCAGGGAAGGGGACATCAACTGGTTATCCAACACCAAACTGTTTGATCTGAAAAAAAAGTGTGTGTGTGTGCTGTCTCTTATACACATCTAGATGTGTATAAGAGACAGGTGTGTGTGTGTGTCTGTGTGTGTGTGTGGTGTGTGTGATATACAGAATGAGGGCTTTATATTTATATACTTAGGAATGCATAATTTTGTAGATGCATGAATATATATGTATATATGTGAATATATTCAAGAAAGCAAGTAGTTTTCAGATGACCACACAAAAATTTCAACGATTGTATGGGCTAAAACACCAAGTATGCTTTATATTTCAAGACATATTGGAAGGCCCAAGAGTGTCATTTGGTAAAACCAAACAATTCATTTCTTCTCTTCAGAAGGGCCCTAAAGGTTAGGAGTCAATATGTTTTTTAAATATATATGCATTCATGTATGTATTCATGATAATTTGAAAGAACAAGTAGAGGTATATAGGAAACTTTTGTGAAAGTAAATGAAAGGGAGTAAACGCTTCATTATGTTATAATCTCAAAAAAAAATTGAAAAAACGTCTTGTGCCAACCTTGCCTCTATACACATAAAGAGGTTTCCCATTTGGATTGCCATCTCAGACTCATTTAGCTTGAAATTTCACACTTTAATGATACTCAAAGTCATGGTGATCAAAGATCACTTTTTCTTACATGAGTTGCAAGGTGGAATAGTCATCTAAAAAAATCAGACTCCACTGTGTATTTGTTGAGGGCTAACTGGGAGGAGGGAAAAAAATATTGACTCCCAACCTGTAGGAGCCTTCTGAAGAAAGAAAACATTAATTGTTTGGTTTTAGCAAAAGGTCTACAAATTGGTAAAAACTCAATATNGTTGTATAGAACAACCTATTATCATCATTGCAAAATTGGGGCTTCTAATATATCTGANAACATAAATAACACTTGCTGTTTTAGATGACACAACATTTGAAATTTTTGTATGGCCATTTGGGAAACTTTATTTCTTGAAAAGGGGACAAATACAATCCTATGTTGGTACTCTTTACTCTTTTTTCCTGACTTGAATGCAGAAGATGCAGAGATGGGAAAACTGTTATGATTTGCTCTTTAGGCTAGCCCAGAAAATCAGAAAGTGGTATTGATTTTGTGGCATTAGTAGCAATTTATCACAGTGGCAGTTAAAACAATGCTGTTTGTAAAACAATGGTGGCCATTGTTATTACTAGTTATTTTTCTAGGAACTCTTTTGTAACTATAGCGCTATGAACTGAACAAAAGAAAATATTTAATCAATTGATGCTTCACGCAGAGCTTTGTCATATGAAGTCCTTTTCTCAGTGTGTGTGTGTGTGTGTGTGTGTGTGTATGTAATTTCATTCCAAATCTAATATCTTAAATATTTTACATATTATCTTGTGGTATACCTAAATCCAGAGAATAGAGAAACATTCGCTGTGATGTGAATACAGGTTTGACTTGCTGGCTCAAATTTTTACCAATACTGCAACTTGAGTGACTTGAATGACTTGCGTTGTATGCCCAGAACCCACTTATAAAAGCCAGGTATGGCCCTGCCATCTCAATGCTAAGGAGGTAGAGATGAGAGGATTCCATGGCAAGTTAGCCTATCCTATTTTGTGATCTCCAGCCAAGTGAGAGATCCTGTCTCAAAAATAAGTAAATGAACAACAGCAACAAAATCAAAATGTGGAGGTCACATGAGGAACAAGTTTCAAGGCTTTCCTCTGTCCTGAGAGACATTAGCAAACTCACACCTCCTGAACTAGNCTTAAGCTCTATATATCTCAGTGAATTTCTGTAAGTCAGTCAATCAAGTGACCTTGAATATAAATCATATCTAGCATAAAATTCAACATACTCAAAATATTCAATGTGTAGTCAATATAAAAAATGCTATAGTGATGTACAATTTTATTGCATATCAGGCCTTTGGCATTCAATGGTTTGTTTAGACATATAGTGCCTATCAATTTAAACTGTCAATATTTCAAAGTTTCAATGACTGCACATGACTACATTTTTGTATATAGAGCTTTTTGGTGTGGGGAGACAAATATTAATTCAATTTTGTCAGTTTCTGCATGCCTTAAAATGGTTTACAAAAACACATGTTGTTTCATTAATGGAAGAGTTAAATATATTAGTTTCCTCTTAAATTTAGTCATGGAAAGGAATTCATTAATTTCTACAGTCAATAAAAAATTTCCAGGAATTGAGCCAGTGTACTCTAAAGAATTTTACAGTCGCCGGGCAGTGGTGGCGCACGCCTTTAATCCCAGCACTTGGGAGGCAGAGGCAGGCGGATCTCTGTGAGTTCGAGGCCAGGCTGGGCTACCAAGTGAGTTCCAGGAAAGGCGCAAAGCTACACAGAGAAACCTTGCCTCGAAAAACAAAAACAAAAACAAAAACAAAACAAAAAAATATTTACAGTCTGGTAAGGGAAATAAAAGATAAAGTGCAATGCATCAGATCACACCAACTCTTGAACAGAACATAAAGCTCTGGGGGTATCCATATCCCCTGCATCACTCTGACTCCACCTTTTCTTATTTACTCTTNAGGTGCTGATTTGGAACTCTGTTTCCACACTTGGATGTACTCATGCCACATGTTTCTCCACCTCAGAAGCCTAGCTTATATTCTTCCCTCTCTTGAACATTATCTGTTCACAGAACACAAAGGCTTTTCCTTTCAAGCCTCTTCTGTGAACATATTATAATAAAGCATCTCCCTTTGTTTCTGCCCGTACTGTTCAAACTGTTTCTCTTGTGTTCAAGCTTCTACACCTTTCTTCACATTTCCTCATGTACCTCATGTGCTTAACACCATGTGGAATCCAAATTTATGTATCTATGGGTGCTAAGACAGTTGGTCTAACATTCTCTGGATGGATGGCTAACAGTATATCGTGGACTCCCCCCGCCCCATGTGTGTATGTGTATGTGCTTGTGTTTTCCTGCCTCTACATTTCTACATATTTACATGTGCTTATGCATGTATGTATGTATATGTGTGTGAAAGTGTAAGTGTATGACAAAATAAAAAAAAACTGTTAAAGCTAAGACAGTTCAACAAAAACTTGTTGAGCTGTTGATAAAAAAATGAGCTCTAGATATTCATTGTGTTCTTTCCTGGGGAAGACTATTTCTGCTGCTCTCAGCCCTCCTTAGTTGCCTGTAGTTCTCTGCATAGAGTTGAGGACTATGTGTTTTCCCTCATTCACATTAGGAAGTCTATTATTGTTCCTGTTCAGCACATCTGAATACATACATGCAAGTAACATTATACAAAATGAATAGCTTGTATTTTGCATGCATATAACAATAAATGATAGAAAAAGAGGCCCTCAATTTGAAAGAGAGCAAAAAAGGGTGTATGTAAGTGCTTGGAGAAAGGAAAGGGAAAGGGGAAATGATATAATTATATTATAATCCCCCAAAATGAAAGAACTAATACAAAGCAGAAGCAGGTTCTGATTGTGTTACTGTATTGATGAAACAGTTACCAGCAGCAATAGAAAGGACTGGCTGCACTCTCAAAATAGATGCATAAAACACAATACCTTTGCTTTCCCATGAGTCAAAGAAAGCACATAGAATGATNGTAATTATATAATAACAGAAAACTTTGTTAATTTTCTCTTTTTAAGCTTTATTTTATTTTTTTTCTGTGTATGAATGTTCATCTGTATGTAGGTATGTGTACAGAATGTGTTCTTGGTGCCTGTGGAGAATGGGGAGGTGGGGGAGGGGTGTCGGATCCCCCAGGATTGGAGTTACTGAAGGTTGTGAGCTGTGAATATGAGAACTGGGAACCAAACCTGGGTCTTTTGCAAGAGAAGAATGTGTGTTCAGCTGGNGAGCCATCTCTCCAGCCCCATTAATTAAAATTCTTAAATCAAAAGTAAAGTATATGCTCTTTGTTCCAAAGAAAAGGTCCTAGGAGTAAGTATTCACAAGTGGGTGATCTCACTGCACTGAAATATCAAATGATCAAAACAGTTCCATATATGCTCAGTAGATCTGAATATCAATTCTATAAACTTCTGGGCTCAGCAAGAAAGAGAATCTTGAAATGAGCCTGGTATCAAGATTTATTTTTCTGATCTATCCACAAAGAAATAAAAGAAGTGGATTAAAGATGTGTATATAAGTTTTTGGCATAGAAGAGAGAAGTGTTCAAAATTAGTAAAGCCCAGAAATACATAAAATATGCTTAAGGAACCAATTAGCTGTTAATATTAATTTATACTTTTTTATTTTCTGTTCCTGAAACCTAGCTCTTACATTTCATGCTTTCTTTAACAGCTAACAGTGCCGTCATCCACTGTTCTCTCAAATATAGACTGCTATTTACAAATAGGAGATAAGGCAAATGCATGCATTGCATTTGTGATCAAATGTGATCAAATCTAAAATCTCATAAGGCTTTATTGAATTGTTTTGTCCTCATTTATACATTTTATAATGATATTTTAAAACTTATACACTCATTGCTAAGTAATAATATTCTCACTTTATAAGAACCAAGGGGCTGGCGTTACTGAAAGAACTGACCATTACCAAATGGTGGATACCCGAGCCCTGACAGCACCAGTAGTTGGAACATAGTCATTCCAGCCTCACTGTTCCTCAATTTTCTCAAACTACATGAGGAGGAAACTTTATAGTTTGTAAAGGCTCTTCATTTTACTGAAATAAATTATCCATGACTAGGAAGACAGTTCAGTGGGTAAAGAGCCTGGCCTATAAGCCTGGTGACTTGAGTTCAGATCNCCAGACTCCAATTCAAGTAAAAGGCTGGATATGGCAGTGCACATCTATAACCCCAGCACTCTGAAAGCAAGATGAGAGGTGGTGATGGCAGAATCACCCAGAAGCCCCAAGGTCAGCTAGCCTGGAGTATATAGTACAATGCAAAATCAATAAGAGAGACTGACTAAAATAGAGGAAGATAAGAACTGACTTTCAAAATTGTCATCTTACCTCCAGATTTTGCCATAGCAACAATGTTTCTATGCTCACACAGATATCATGCCATATAAATATACCATTCATATACATCACACACACACACACACACACACACACACACACACACATACACAACACACACTAACACATAGCAAACATGATGTGACAAGCAATTTTGACTATTTGAAGCACAAACATTCTGAACATCAAAACCACAACAAATAATAGGTAAAATGACATAAAAAATCACTTTGCCCAAATCCCTCCTAATTGAAGTAAAATCTTAAAGAGAAAACAATTGAAGGTATCTGAAATCACATGCTTAGCAGGAAAGCCAAGCTTCCAGGAAGCCCTTGTGGATAAACCAAAGCTCCTCCCCTGTGCACTGTGTTATAGAAAGGAATCTTCATCTGCCTATTTCATTCTTCCAGAAATATTTTTGCATGCCCAATGCATCATTTCCAAAACTTCAAATCGTTTTTAAACAATTTACTTTTACAATAAGCCCTGAATGTCTAAATCTTCAGTGTCAGACTATAACAAGTGAAACAGAAAACTGCTAAAAGTCACTTACAAAAGTGTCAGATCAAATCAAAGTCTAGGCAAGGCTATCAGTTTCCATGTGCATATCAACCTAGACCTTAGAAATAGCTTTTCTGCAGCCATGTTTTATGTTTAGACTTTTGAGTTATTTTCAATCAGAAAGAGCTTCCCCAATTAGTTATCTAATAGAAGCAGTCAGAACAAGGCATGTCCAAGTAGTGCTACAATGTTACAGACTAATAGTAGCTAGCAGAACTTAGATTCTGTAGCAGCACCAATACAGGCATTAATTCGTCATTATGTCTCCAACAGACTNTCATGAGATCTACAAGAACACTGGGTAGAAAGTTAGTTAAGAAATAGATGATGAATGTTACAGATACAGGCACACANGAAAACAAGGGAAAGACAGGCAAAATTAGGACACATTCATTCACCTGTTTATCAAATATATATCCTGTATTTAACATGGGGAAAGTTATGTCCAATATTTTATTCCTGGTATGAAAATGCATAGCCTTCTATTACATAAAGCTATAATGGAAGTATCAGATCAGAGTTTAGCTGAAGGTTCCTTGGAAAGATTAGTTATGGATGCCAGGAAAAAAAAAGATAGCTATACAGAGGAAACTGATGCTTACACATAGATCATTTTTGCTTAATTTTATGTATCAACTTGACTGTACTAATTGATGTCTCAGTAACAGATAAAACATTGTATCTTAGGATGTCTGCTTCTAGAAG
This sequence comes from Neotoma lepida, assembly GCA_001675575.1. NCBI lineage: Eukaryota > Metazoa > Chordata > Mammalia > Rodentia > Cricetidae > Neotoma > Neotoma lepida. Next base: position 46,009 of record LZPO01044828.1, on the reverse strand, counting down.
ATTCTAGGCACTTGAATCAGAGGCTAAGCATAAGAAAAATTAAAAAAAAACAGAGAGTGAGATCATCTAATCACTCTATGACTTTGTTAGTATAACTCATGTGATCTATGAGCAGGATACAGTCTGCCTGTTAACTATGNCTGAATGTTATTAGCCCCTCAGTGACCTCAATGAATGCTTCATTTTATTTATTTATAGACTTCCAAATCCTACCAATACAAGACTATTTATTCCTGCATATATCATTTCACCTCCTTCACATTTCCCATCTTCTCCTTTTCCAATTAATATGTAAAGTTGTTTTTGCATACAGTTGACACACAGATACCCTAAGAAATATCAAGAATATGTCTAATATGATTCTTCTTTGAAGTTATAATTTCTTACATTTCTATTGCAATATTTAAACAATTTCTATCATTTTATCCTACTGTAGTTATAATGTTATTCAATAAATATTTATGTGTAATTAAATAATCTTATAGTCATACATGTCAATGCTTGTAGTATTTGCTACTCTATAATATATAGTTTATGTGACTACTTAACAATAGTTACTGTTTCATGTCAACTATTCCTCATTTCTTGACTAGTCTCGTAATGAATATGTACATACANATTATCGACCTTTTTCCATAATTACCTATGATTTNGTAATTCTCATAGAATATTTTTCTAGCACACAGATAAGAAGGTAAATAAATATTTTAATAAATATCTTAATGTTGATATCTTTAAAAATGCATTAGATTCCATTTACACCACACTTTTGTCATTAAATGGACCCATTTACAAAAACAAATGGCTACATTATCATTCTAAATACTACTAAAACAATAATATCGTGATTGTGAGCATCATAGTCCAGAAATAGTGTGAAATATTGCATTTCAAATTATTCATAGCACCTTCAATATGATAGTTTGAAAGTATCGTTTTATTATTATGTTAACTCTTTAAAACTGCCAACAACTCCATTCACCTATCTGGATTAGANTGCTGTATTTTTACTTTGGTTTGTTATCATTTTGTATTACATCTTTGCTTGTCAAATAAAATATTTGAGACTTATCTCTAATATATTGTTTAGTTTTTATTGTATTTAGCAATATTTGAATGTTTTCTTCATGTTTATAGCATAAACATTTATTTCAGAAATTTTATAATTATAACAATAAACTCATCTGAAATATTTAATCTCAAACACTTAGAAAACTTTATGTGCTCATAATTCAAACAAAATAAATCTGTATATTTTAAAAATTGTCTTTGGAGTATATATACTAGAGATGCTACATTAATTTTTTCAAAATGTATTAAAAAGCTAAATGATTAAATTTTTTATTTGGATTAGCTATTGAATATATCTTCAGTAACTTTTCAAGATGTAATTTTATTTAGTAATATATTGGCAATTACTCTAGTATGAAGCATTTGCGTTCCTCTATCTTTGTATTATATACATATTATATAACATTATGATAACTATCTTCACATGCAAACATTGTGCTATATATGATTACAGAATGTACTGAATTTATGAAATTGAATTTGTCCCATGAATCTAGCCTGTTGTGGTTGTGGATGTTGGCTTGTCAGTCTCTCGATGATGTTGTCCTCATCACTAATTTTTTTGTTCTTAAAGTCTGAAGAACTGGAAGGCAGGAAGGGACAAGTTAGGGAGTCAATAATGGCAGAAGATGGAGTACAGGTTAATAACCTATGACTGTGAAAGAGGAGATAAAGATGGACATTTTTCTAGTTTTAACTCTGTCATTGATTCTGTGTGTGTGTGTGTGTATTTGCTTATGTAATACTTTATACCTATATATAGTTTTTTTTCCCATAATAGCAGCTAAGAAACAGAAAATTTTCACCCAGTATGATTCCTCAAGGCTTGAAGCAAGTTGCTATGCATTGCATATAATAGTGGTTCATTATTTATAATACAGTGAAGTGAATAAGAGCTATAGAGAGTAGCATCCTATAACCTGTATGTATTCCTTTGTTTAGGAATATAGCTTATAAAGCCACCTGTGTTTTGTTGAATTTCGGACCACAAATCCAGGTCTGCTATGAACACGCTGTACCTGATTTTGGCTTTAGTGCATTTATAAACATTTTATTGCCTCTACATTTTTTGCAACCCCACATTCATTCATCCAAGTCCGGATGAGGCTGGAATACACTGTCTAAGAAGGTGTGCCTCAGGAAGAAAGCCTACCTCTTCAAGATGTTCAGGTTTATGGGATGGCTGAATACTTAAGAGACCTCCAGGCTATTGTTTAAATTGCCCACAGCACCATTCTGCATTCTAGTCACCACAAGTTGTAAGAGCTGTTAGTTCTTTATATTTTTACAAGTATTTGGTGTTGTCTTTGATTTTTTTTTTCTGTTTTGCTTTTGTTGTTGATTGAGGTGGTATTTAATTTGAGGCTTGCTTTGTGGGGGTTGTTTTAAAACTTAGATATGTAGTCATACCTTATTGTGCATTCAATTTGCATTTATCTGGTAGATTATGGTTGAAAATCATTTTGTGTAATTGTAATTCATTTTCTAACATTGTTATTTATTACGTGTTTATTTCTTATGGTTCAATATTAAGACATAGTTTTATAGTCAAGATGAGAGTTACATTTGACAAAGCTGCAAAAACACTCCCAATAGAGGATGAACAGATATTTCAACAAGTGGTTTGGAAACAACTGGAAATCCACTGTCAAGGAAAATAAAATTTGAATCTCTATTCATCTTACTGAGAAATGAACCCAAAATAGTTCCTAGGNTTATAAATAAAATATANAGCTGTAAAATTATTAGGAAATAAGAGCAAACTACTCTTAGCTAGCTATATGAAAGACCCTGTTAAAAGAATGAAAGAAGGCCAGGTGGTGGTGGCTCATGCCTTTAATCCCAGCACTCGGGAGGCAGAGGCAGGAGGATCTCTGTGAGTTCGAGGCCAGCCTGGGCTACCAAGTGAGTTTCAGGAAAGGTGCCACCAAAGTTACACAAAGAAACCCTGTCTCAAAAAAATTTTATTAAGAATAAAGAAAGGACTTTCAGATACACCATCTACATACATATCTGACAGACAACTAACTTTTTGAATGTTCAAGTAACTCTTAATACTGACTCATAAAAACCAAACATATAATAAACAATAGTAGAAAATGATCATAAGGCATGGACAACCTAACAACCTGTGTGTATTACAAATACATGAAAATATTCCTCAACACCATAATCCATCAAAGAAATTTAAATTAAAAGCACAATAAGGTCCACCTCAGGGTTTCCTCAGCCAGTCTTGATATGAGGGTTTATGTCTAATCATATTGTATCTTGTTATACCATGTTTGCTTGATTTCTCTGGAATGCCTGTTCTTTTCTGAAGGGAAATGGAGAAGCAGCAGATCGAGGGGAGAAGGGAGGTGAGGTGAGAGGAAGGAGGGGAAAGAGGGAAGGCTGTGGTCGGGATGTATTGTATAAGAGAGGACTAAATAAAAATTAAAAACAACACAATAAGGTATGACTGCATATCTAATTTAAAAAACAACTCACCCCAAATCTCAAACTAAACACCAACAACAAAAACGAAAACATATATAAAGCAAGGCTAAAGGTAAATGTAGTTCAGAATTACCTGTCATGATTTGCAAATAGATGAATCATACAAAAAATAGGATATTTTTCAGTGTTAGTCTTCCCTCTTAACAATGTAGACTTGCATATATTCCTGGAATGTAGATGTGGCGAAATCCTGCTAACATCTTTACAGCTACACAAATGGACCCATCCTGTTCACATCTACCCTCTTATCAAAACTGCTATCACCCTTTTTCTTCATTGAGACCCATAAAACTCACAGGTGCTTTCCCGGTTATTCTCTATTTAAAACGCTGGAATTATTTTCTTTTCATTGAGATGTTCTTCATTAATAAAAAGTTTCCAATCTAAATACAACCATCCTAACTTATGGACAAACATTTCATTCTACTCTATTTGTGTTTGAAATTCTGGCTTTCATTATTGGGTCTAGCCTANGTTCTCTTTCTACAAAAGGCAGTTTGCTATGCCAGCTTTCCTTGTCACCATTCACGTTATTGCAGTATGTGCTTTCATAGATCCCTTAATGGAGAAGAGAAAGAGTATTTTCCCATCTTAGAAACCAAATTATCCTTTGCATATTTGCAAAAGACCATTGCAAAATATCAGAGGTATTTTATGTATGTAATTTAATAAATGCATATACAAACTAATGAAATAGAACAATTAAAATAACCGACATTAAATATTTAGAAATAAGAATTGCAAAACTTTTAAGTTTCATATTATTTTAGAAATGTTATNCAACTACAGAATAATTTAATATTCCAAATAACTATCTTAGTGATAAATTTTAGTTAATAGTATTTTATAATAGTGTTTTTATATCTTCTATAATTACTATGAATAATCAGCACAATTGTCTTCCTGTTTGGTAA
>LZPO01044828.1:21602-35873 GCA_001675575.1 Neotoma lepida | reverse complement strand
GAAGTGTCCTGCATGTTCCTGAAAAAGGTTGATGTCTGCAAATACATGACTGATGAGGCTCATGGGGAGGCATTTATCACCAACAACATTTGCTGCACTGGTATTTTTGTTTATAGCTGCCTAACACAAGGATGCATAAAAAGGCAGGAGGATATTACTTATATAATTAACTCAATAACAAACCTCATATAAAAGTTGTTTAGAACTTCTTGAAATAAAAAAAAGCCCTTAGCCTGCCAGAGTGAAGACATATTACATTCCTGTGATTAGTAGTAGATTCAATGTTTTCTATCTGTGAAATAGCTAATGGTTATAAATTTTCTTCTTATTAGGAAGGTAAACATTTTCTAAGATGGATGAGTTCACATTTTTAAGCATGAAGTTCGAAGAGAACATAAATAATAGTTTTGCTAATATATCACTTTTCAACCTCAAACAGTTTTGCTTTTAATCATACCTAGTTTGCCTCTAGTTTTATATTGGAATACATTTTTGACAAAGAGCCATGATTATGGATGAAATTTTTTCTCTCACATGCAGGAATTTCTTCTTATTCCTCTATAACACAAATTCCTTGAGCATGCCAGACATTGAATAAATGTCCCTCAAGTTAAATTGATGTTAGATGGGGTTAACTCTATATATTTGCCTTGAAAGGACTGAATTCAGTAGAGAGTAGCTATATCAGTCAACAAACTGAACAATAATGGTGAAAAACTGAAATTTTTCTCTCCATACTTATTATACTGCGATTGTCTATTTCTCAGTTATATTCGACCACTTGTGTCCAAATGCCTTGAGACTTGTGTCTAAACTGAGTTATTTATTTCAGAACAATACTTCCTTGTATTTCTGGTACACTAGTAGAGATTTCCAGCAGGATATGAATGTAAGAGGCACCAGGAAAATCAAGTTTTGAACCATCTTGACATCTAGACAGTACAAACTGAGCTGACAGAATTATGTCTCTAGCAAGTGATATACTGTGTTCCTCTGGGCAAGACTGCTTCATGTCACATCACAGTAAGGTGATATGGACCTCGTGGTCATTTTGGTCAAAGCCAATTAGTTTGCTAAACTCTGAGTATCATCTTCCTCATCTATAATAAAGGCTCAATAATATCTACCACCGTCCTGAGGACAAGTGGAGGATGTGTAAATAGTCACTGGGCACAAAACTAATGCCTATCACATAAAACGTGCCTGGCACATATAACCAATCATTGCCTTCTATTTGAATCCTGAGGTGGTAATAACATAACAGGATGAGATACAGCCTGACCATGCTTACAGAAATCTTGGTTGTCATTAACATTTTATCTACCATGTAAATATAGCATAATCTTAAGACATAAAGGTGGTCATCAAGAGTATTTGGCCTTGTACGGCAATGATTGATACCTTATGAACAACACAGTTTAACAGAGGCTGGATAAGTTAATAGATTTTAAGAAAGTCCATGTTTGTTTCTGAAGGTTCAGCCCATCATTATGTGGCTCAGTATTTAATCCCTTGTCCATGATTTGGGTTGTGAAGCTTTATAGTCTTGCTGTAAATATACCACTGCCTATGTGTCCCCAGTAAACTGCACTTTGTCGATCCTGAATGCATCTGCTTCTTTCTTTGGTCTCATGGTAAATTCCAACTGTTTCTCTCACACCAAATATCTACCTATTCATAATCTCTGCCTCTATTTTGCCATGTAATCTCACCTCTGATAAAGTGNTTTTTTAATGTGTGTCTCAGATACATATGTATTATCTCAATGTCTTTTAAACACACCTTCAATCTGGTGAGGACCTCTCAGAGGAAGCTGCTCTGCCTACTCACTCACAATTCTCCTAGTTCAGAAATCATGATCTACCCTCACTGTGCATAACGCATTTTAATTCATGGTTTCTGGAGTTGGGTAAGAGGAGCTAAAACAACTCAATTCCTTCTGTTTTCCTTAACTCTGTGATGTCAAATGACCTATAATTCAGCCAAAGGTCATGCTTTGTAATGCTTTCAAAAGCCAGTGTCAGATCATTTGCTCTATAGGAAAGTATTTTCCCAGTTATTTATAGCAATATTGCTGGCTATCAAAAAAATCACAATCTCTTTCATCTTATGTCTGCTTAGCTGATCTGCTGCTGGAAGTGTAAAATAAGAATCTATCCCAGTTAGAAATTTTCACTGTAAAATTCCCGAGTAGCCACAGTTTGGAACACTCTACATTCACTGCTACTCAAGATTTGGTGTATTTGAAGGATTGCATGCATATGGCCATTTGATTTCTTCTTTCCTTCCTCTAAATACTTTAAATCTTTTGTTTTCCAGGTACTCAAACTGGGAGCACACTTCTCAGGTGTACCCTGAAGATCTCATCAGTTTTGTACCAACCATAGCTTTAGACCTCTGCCTACCTTGGATTACTACAATCCATTAGAAGCACAGAAGATCCATGGGTCACTTCTCCAGCTTGAGAGGTGAATGCACTTTTTATAAAGTTTAAAGCTTGAATGACTGTATAGATTCTTTTGAAGAAAAGTAATTACTGAAGTAGTGTATTTTCAAAACATGGGAATGTGTAAACTTGCCATTATGACCTTTCTTAAAGGACATTCGAGAAATCAGTGGATCTCAGATCTTCAGATCCCTGAAGCTTTAATGTCCTTAATTTCCCAGTAAATATTTTTATGTGTGCCTCTTTCCTATAGTTAATAAAGAGAGTGGTACATGGGCTTTACATTCCCAATGGGTTCTTATTTTTCATCCAGGAGTCTATAAAGTATTGAAGTTTCCCTAACCTCAATATATAAATTATATATAAGGATGTGTTACCTTCCAAAGGACATCAGTTACAATACATACTCTAGAAGTCTGGCAGCACTATGATCAGTACTCTATTTAATATTATCAGCATGTTTAAATACTCATAGGACTCCATTAATAATTCTCAGTCTCAACACAAACAAATTAAAAGTATTTCCTTTTAAGGCAAGGAGAGTAAGGCTTCTTATGGGATTAGCCCCTGGTAGATTACCCAATACCAAATGGCAGGTCCCAAACACAAAAACATTTGAGCTATGCTAAATGGATTCTGCAGACTGTGTGTATGTGAGTGTGTGTGTGTGTGTGTGTGTGTGTGTGAATAACAAAGAAATTAGGTAATTAATATGAGAAGAAATGGGAAGGAACATGGGAAGGGCTAAAAGGGTAAAAATTATGTCAATAGGTACTTTTGCATGAAATTCTAAAAATATAAAATAAATGTAAAAAGTGAGTCACAGGAAGATTTAAAAATTCATGAAAAAGGATAAAAGTCTCTCCTGTATCTTGGACCAATGCTTTAGAAATTCTCCCAGGGCACGAATGTGTTTAACTTTAGTCTCTAAAGCGAAGTACAAATGTGAAGTGTCACAGGCTTTTTCTTGGAGGAATATGAACATCTGAACATCTAATCTTGAATTCCTCACAGAACATAGCTGGCTCAGGAATTTTGAACTCTTTTCTTGGATAAGAAAAAAGGAGAAAAAAAATCTCCTTATGTACAGAGAACTCATGTTTGCTCAGACCAACTGATTGACTCTCCTGTGGAGTTATCATAGCTACTCCAATTGTCAGTGTTGCTCGGACAAGATGATGAACTCAAAAGAACTGGGCACAGATATGCCAATGGCTTTTTCCTTTGAGGGAAGACTTGACAGTGAATAAGTGAACTCTAAATTTTTCTTTCACCATTGATCAGCCCTTTCTTTGTTTACCTAAACCTCTAATATCAGAGTAACTGTTCCTTCCTGTTACTCTCTACCCTAGAGCTAATTAGTAAATCTTGTATAATCTAACTAACTCTGTGCATCAGAAATATCTTGCTCCTGGTTCTTCAAATTTCATCCTATGAGAACCTGGATTGCTTATTCCCTTCTTTAAATTAGGTAAAGCATGGAAAAGAAGAATTCTATACACCTAGAGAAATTATAGTGAGAAAATAGGCAAATTATTAAGAGGGTTGAAAATAACATCACAATGAAATGTGATAATTTTCATTTTTTCTCATTATTTTATCTTTGAATAGTTTATTCAAGTGTTTATTACAGAATACTATTTCCTGAAAAAGAAATCAACTTTTTTTGCATAAAATAAATCAATAAATCTTTATTAAAAGCACAGCATAGAAACAGGCACACAGAGCTTCTCATAGTTTCTGGGTCCTGAGGTGGGGAAAGAGCTCACCAGGTGCAGCACATGCAGAAGAAAGAATTAACAATGAGATTCTGTCTGANCACATCAGAGCCTAGNCTGCAGCCACATCCGCCTCCTTGGAGAGCAGNTTGTCTGGCCCCCGGCTGACCTTATTGTACTGCCTGACACTTGGGGTTGTTAACAAAGGACTNAGCCAGATCAAACCCTTCATGACAGGAGTTAGAATAGGAAGAAGTGGAGAGGACTTCCCTGTATGCTCTGCCTGGAGCTGACCTCTCCTAAGAAATCAACTTTTAAAGTATCCCATCACTTGTTGTTTGTTCTTCAAATCTAGACTTCTCCCTTGCATATTATTCATGGTTCTCCAGAGATGTTTCTATATAAATATAATGTATATATTGCTTAATAAATTATGCATGTGTATTTATGAACAGAAAGCTTAGGAAACTGGCTCATATACTTATGAGAGCTGGAAAGTGTGAAATTGGCCAAGTAAGGCAGCAGGGTGGATTTTATGTGGAGAGCTGATGTCACATTCTCAACATCAGATCAAACATCATCTAGAAACTGGTTCCTTCTTTGCTGGATGGATGCCTAGGTTTCTTCTAGCAAGGTCTTTGATTGGCTAGATGAAGCTATTCTGCACCTCATTTATCAACTAAGTGCATATGCTTTATTTAAATCTGCTTATTTAAGTGTTGGTCATGTTTTAAAATATTTTATTATATTTTTAATATAATAAAATATATTAAATATAATATATAAAATAAATAAATTAAATATAAATATTTAAAATATTTTAAAATATTCCTTACCCTACAAGTTTTGTATTTTTATGGGATTTGTGAATGTGTGGAAAAGTGGGTCTTTATGTCTATAAGTGTTTCTTNTGCCTTTTCTGGGCTCTTTTCCTTCTGTTTGTTTGCTTTGTCTTATTCAAATNTGTTTGTTTTTATTTCATTGTATTATGTATTTTATTATTATACCTTAGATGTTTGTTTGTTTTCTATGGAGACAGCAATGGAGTAGATCTAGATGGAAGGAGAGATAGCAAGGAACTGGAGAAAAAGAGGAAGGAGAAACCATAATTAGTATATATTATGCAGAAAAATCTATTTTCAATAAAACGGAAACGAAGACCCCAGATTACACATGTGTGGTCATGCATATATAGTCCCTGACCTTATCTTAGCTGTACCTTGTCTGTAACTTCTTGTTTTCACANTTTGCCTAAATAGCTGGGCCTTATACTCCTTCTCTAGCCAACTACTCTCCAAAGCTCAATGTTAAGCAGCATAGACTGTAGAATCTAAATATTTTCAGTTGTTAATTACAATCATGAACGTCTGTTGGGTGTGACAAGTATCTAGTATAGATTCTCAAAGAATACATATTGAGTCAATAAAATTCATGTACTTATTTAAAAGAAAATACCTTCCTAACAATATCTAGACTAGCATTTGAGGAAACCATAGGAATCAGAACCCATTAGATTGACCTACAAAATTATCACAAAATAGATTCATCATTGCTAGGTAACATATTATTTTAGAATAATTTTAGCTTTACTGAAGTAAATAGTAAAAATAGTAAAAATTTCATTCAAAGTTCACANTTAATTTTTCTATTACAAGGTGAAATTTGTGTTTTGTGTCTCAATTACAATCAATAGTATAACCCTATTACTTAATGGGTCTTAGACTTTATTCATATGTTTGTAGTTTTACCCATGCCCCCTTTTTGATCAAGAATTCCAGCTAGGATGCAACATTACACTGTTGTCATGTCTCTTTTAAATTCCTTTTTGCTGTGATAGTTTTTCAGATGATTATCTATTTCTTTTAGTAATATTAACAGTCTTTTTTTTCCAGACATGGTTTCTTTGTATAGCCCTGGCTGTGCTGGAACTCACTCTGTAGACCAGGCTGTCCTTGAACTAACAGAGANCCAGCTACCTACCTCTGCCTCCCAAGTGCTGGGATTAAAGGTGTGCATTTCCACTGCCTTTTGATCTTTAAAAAATTGTCCATTTTTTAATAATATGTTTTTAATTGAAATAGAATTATTTCATTTTCTGCTTTTCTTTCTTTCCTCTATCCTCTCACATGTAAACATCTTCCTCCAAACTCCATCATGTTCCTCCCAACTCATGTTCCAGGATTTAATTTCCTGGAAGTCATTGTACAGATTTCTTTTCTGCTGTGATTTCAATATACTAAAAATATTCATTGCAGCATTGTTTGTAACAGCAAACTACTTCAAGTAAGATAAATATGCCTCAATAAGTAGGAGCTTTGAAAATTCATTTATGTTAATATAATGGCTCCCTTGAAAACCATGTCTCCTTTCTATATATGATGACATGTCATGATTTCCATTTTCTGTTAATCAAAATGCATATGTCCACATATTCATACACACATAATGTGTGTGTGTTTAAACAGACATTGAATATAAGCATCAATGTTTTAATTTGTGGAATAGATCTTCAATAATAAAAGAAAAAGACAAGAATTTATGTACTGTCTTGGGTATTTGCTGTTTGTCAGATATGTGAACTCCCCTGATTTTCATTCAGTGTGTCTATTTCTTCATGAACTTGCCTGCAGATGATACTGTTAGATATTTTGCCCATTTCTGGTCCACTAGGAAGAAATACATTATTTCATCATGTTCAAATGTGTAGTTTCAGTGGATGAAGGAAAGCATCTGTCCATGTATGTAAGGGACATTTGTTTTTCTTTTGTTAAGGCATGACATAATCTTTCATTCATTACTCAGCTGATTTGCTGATATATTTCTCCTTGATAGAGCAAAGGGATGTTTATGATAAACAGTCCCTGGTTTGTCAAATGCTTTTTGTTGTCAAATGTTTTTCAGCACTTGATAATTTATTTCTATATTCAAGTTCATATTGTTTGATAAATTCTACACTTCATTACATGCTGAATATCATTCAAATTTTTTCTTGGGACTTTACTATGTTCCTCATAGTTAAAACTTCTGAACAGAATTCATATTGGATATTGAATGGGTCAGGCATGATGTACACCAGACATAGCTATATAGACTGAAGCTTCTTTCTCAGACTAACATACACTATCAATTTTGTTATACTTCTTATTCTAAATACTTTTGGGTATGACTATTAGTTTTAATCACTATAACTGTGTATTTTCTTATGTTTAGGTTATATTTAGGATTAGGATTACTTCCCACAAAGTTTTTTTTTTGTTTGTTTTGATGTTTTTCTTTGGGGGGGGAGTGTTTTTTTTGAGACAGGGTTTCTCTGTGTAGTTTTGGAGCCTGTCTTGGAACTCACTCTGTAGTTCCTCGAACTCACAGAGATCTACTTGCTTCTGCCTCCAGAGTGCTGGGATTAATGGCGTGCGCCACCACCACCAGGCCCCACAAAGTTTTAAAATGAAAAATGTGCAGATACACCAGAAAATTAAATGATTTGAATGAGTAAGTCTCTACACTGAAAACAATGAACTTTCATTTATACAAACTTTAAATTAGTTATCAGTTCTTCAGTATAAATGACATAACTGAAATCTTTCCTAATAAAACATCAACCATTTGTTAGAGAATATTATCAAGTCTTACGTGAAATGTATCAACCATATAGATAAAATGCTGGATTTATTCATTATAGTGTTTGGGATAGAATCCCATAGTGTATCTATNTCTATATGGAATTGTTACTCAGTCTCTTCAAGTAAACAACCCCATGTCTTCCTAGGAGTTCTTTTCCACTGCCTTAACTGTCATTTTGTTTCAGGCCCTAATTCTTTCTCTTTGATTTCTAAAAATGTTTTAAATTATCCCTGCTATTTATCTCGCCTTGATAGATATGGCTCTATCTATGACCCCTCTTCTCATCATATCCCTCTGGGAAATTCCTGCTTACCTTAGAAGAACTACATAATTCTAACATCTTTTTTTAGCCTAAAACTAATTTGGGGTCTTTAGAGTCCTTGGGCCGTGGCTCCTGTTTATCTTGTTTTGTATTGTATTTACTTGCTTTTAAGTCCATTTTAATTAATTTCAAGTGGCAAAATAGTGAATTATTCCTAAGACAACCAAATGATTAGTTATTTTTTATTTTAAATATATGACTTTATGAAAATATTTCTGAAATATTTCATCTTGGTAAATGTCTTGAGATAATTTTACAAGTGTTAAATATTTTTCTGAGTTTTGCAACTATTCAAATTAAAAAGAATACTGTTATTTTAAAAATCAGCCACCTGCTGACTGCTAACACCTGTTACACATTTAGAAATTTCTCCTGCCTTTAAAAAGAAAATTCTCTTATACACTATCTTTTGTGTAAACTACTGACTTGAACATTTAAATATATTTCCTTATCATGGAAATAGGTTCACTTGCACAGTACAAAAGGAAATCAAAGCTAGAATATCACAGGTGCTGCCTTAAACTTGAATGAACAGAAAATAATTTCTGTTTTGTAATGTGGGGGTGAGAAAAACAAATAATCATGTAATCCATTTGCTTATTCTGATGCAAGAGCCCTTCTGGTGTTTTAGTTTGCAAGCTGATAGTTTTCCCTCCCATGGATATAAGAATCTGATCAAAGATAAAGTATCAAATAGCATATTTTTCAAATGTAGATTACTTGACATTCTTGAGAAGTACATATGATGACTTTTTTTTTACAAATATATTCAGGTTTGTAGACTATTGCCAAGAACGGACTTGTTTTCTGATATATTTCTTTTTGAAAAATGCAAATGTGAGTACTTTAGCTGAAACTTACAGGATCAGACTTTTTTTTATTAAAAGATTTTCTGTTTTACATACAAACCACAGAACCCCCTCTCCTCCCTCCTCCCGCCCCCTAACCTTCCCCTTCAATCCACCCCCAACCCATCCCCATTTCTACCTTCTCCAAAGCAAGGTCTCCCATGGAAAGTCCCCAGAGCCTGGTACATTCAGCTGAAGCAGGTCCAAGACCCTCCTCCCTGTGCCAAGGCTGTGCCCAGTGTCTCACCATAGGCACTGGGCTCCAAAAAACCAGCTCATGCACCAGGGATGGATCCTGATCCCCCTAAACAGTTCAAGCTAAACCACTGTCTTGAGTATCCAGAGGGCCCAGTCCAGCACTATGGGGGCTCTACTGCTATTGGTCCACAGTTCATGCATTTCCACTAGTTTGGCTGGTCGTCTCAGTATATTTTCCCATCATGATCTCCATGTCCCTTGTTCATATAATCTTTCCTCTCTCACAATGACTGGACTCCTGGAGCTTGCCCTGGCGTCCGGTTGTGGATCTCTGCATCTGCTTCCATCTGTCTCTGGATGAAGGCTCATGGGGGCTCCTCAGCTATTGGTCCATAGTTCATGCATCTCCACTAGTTTGGCTGGCCGTCTTTGTACACCTTCCTATCATGATCTCGTTGTCCTTTGCTCATAGAAGGCCCCCTCTCTCCCATGGATTGTACTCCTGGAGCTCTGCCTAGTNCCTGGCTGTGGATCTCCAAATCTGCCCCCATCAGTCTCTGGGTGAGGGCTCTATGATGACAGCTAGGGTATTCATACATGTGAATAATCACTGGAGTATGCCAGTTCAGGCTTCTTCTTGATTATTTCCAGTAATCTAAAGTGGGGTCATCCTCCACTGCTGGTGGGAGTGCAATCTTGTACAGCCACTTTGGAAATCAATATGGCAGTTTCTCAGAAAACTGGGAATCAACCTTCCTCAAGACCCAGCTATACCACTCTTGGGCATATATCCAAGGAATGCTCAATCATACCACAAGGTCACATGCTCAACTATGTTCATAGCAGCATTACTCGTAATAGGCAGAACCTGGAAACAACCTAGATGCCCCTCAACTGAAGAATGGATTAAGAAAAGGTGGTACATGTACACAATGGAGTACTACTCAGCAGAGAAAAACAATGACATCATGAAATTTTCAGGAAAATGGAGGGAACTANAAAATATCATCCTGAGTGAGGTAACCCAGACCCAGAAGAACATGGTATGTACTCACTCATAAGTGGATACTAGATGTAAAGCAAAGGATAATCAGACTGCAACCCACAGCTCCACGGAGGACCTTAGGAAGGACCTATAGATTGCCCAGAGAGGGAGAACTGTATGAGATCTACATGGGCGGACTAGGGGTGAGCAGGAGGAATGGAGAGCAAAAGATGATGAGAGCATAGGGGAACGGGAGNTTCGAGTAGGAACAGGAACACAGTAAGATAGCAAGGAAAGAGATACCATGATAAATGAAGACATCATGGGAATAGGGAGAAACAGTGCTAGGGAGGTTCCCAGGAATCCACAAGGATCAGACTTTCAAAGGGGAGTCTGACATATTAAACCTTTCACCATTTAACTGTTATAAGAAAGTTGAGAACCCAGTACTCTGATGAAGCCTACCATTGAGACAATCAGTGAAATGTTTTAGTTACAATTAGATGATCACAATTAGCTCTGATGTGGTATGCTTATTGCTCCAGGTATAATAGAAATTACCATTTTGGAGATGATTCTCAACCAGAAAATTTTGGTAATAGAATCTACTTCTGAGAACAGAATCCTCTATCAGCTATCTATCTATCTATCTATCTATCTATCTATCTATCTATCTATCTACCTATCTACTTATTGTTGTTTTCTTTTTTCTTTCTTTTTTTTGACATAGAGTTCTCATGCTGTAACTTACTATATAACTTAAACTGGCTTCAAACTCAAAGCATTCATTTTGCCTCAACCTCAGCCTCAGTATTTGGTTAAAATCAGAGTTAGGAAACTTGAGCTTCAAAACAATGCTGTTCCATCAGCTTCAGGGAATCAATAGTAAAATAATAGCACATTTTTATAGTCCTACCAAAAGCACATTTACATATTTCAGTATCCTGATTGCTGTCTGATAGTAGTATCTCAATTTCTATGATAAGCAAAAAAAAGCAGTGTGGCTGGTGTCATAGAAATAGCTAGAGGTTACTGGTATTCAGCTCAGAGACTTGAATTATAGAAACTGCCTATTTAGCAAAGAATTACCACATATTATTAACTCATTTTCAAAAGGCATCATACAAGATAGGGGCTTATAAGGAAAGGGATTCTCTTTAGATTAAAATTCATCCAATTTTTCATCGTTCTTACGTGTGTATGTGTGAAGCTGTTAAAAAATGATTGAATATTCAAATGTTTAAGGAAATTTTTCTTAAGTAGCTAATTGTCTTATTTTATAGAGTTTTATTGAGATTATTAGTCATAGAAGGGAAGGAGAAATACTAAATACAGATGAGTAAATAAGGGATGGAAACCTCTTGTTCAATACAATTATCAGAGTTCATGCTCTTAATTTTGTTATGGGAAGCAACTTAGCTTATAAGATTGCAGCTTGTGAATTTATAAGGAATTATGTGGATGGAACTTCTGAGCCCCACCTCATATTGGAAAAAAAATAATTCTTTTACTCTTGGCTACGATAAATGAAGAGACTGAAAAAACAGCACCCATGAGGTCTACAAATGGAGAAATGAAAAAGCACACATGCCCCAAATCAGTAAAAGCCCCAAGCTTTACTGCAAGTGTACTAGACTTCATTTTACTANGAGCTATTAGCCTGCGAGCAATAATTGTTTACACATAAAGATGGTCAAAATAATTTGAAATAATAGAAATTCAAATACTCTTTACATAGAATTGAGATATATTCTGTTGCTTTAACATCTGCTAGGAACACGTGGGTATCTGTAAAGTTAAGAGACTTCACCTGCCACAGAAGAACCTGTGTTTCAGAGATCACGTGATTCTCACGAAATGCCCCACACTGCATGCATCTCAGTAAGAGATCCTTACAAAAGGACAGTGTTTTATTTTTTTTAAGGAGTCCTAATTATTCTTCAATAACAGCTTCACAAGCTCCGAAGTAAGTAAATATATCTTCTAGCTCTGAGTAAAAGTTTAAGATTTTAGAGCAAGCATGTAATACACATGATTCCATGCCTTACTATCACATTAGTGTGCTCTGGCCCATTTTAGGCAACATTGAAAATGTGGTTAGTTATAACTCAAATTGGCTTTATGTCTTTTNCCCTTTAGAAAACATGTAAAATGAACCCTTTATTCAGCAGATATCATCTTGTACTCTGCGTTTTAGCTCAAGAAAAATAAAAGGCTTATCTATCATTACAGCTTTGGTATTGCATAGATGAAAGGCTAACCGAGTCTGGTTTTACCACATGTATCATTAAAATATTTGCCAGTTACAGAGAATTTTCCAGCAATTCCCTACAATGGCTCACACGCTCTTGCTATAGGCTGAAGCTGCTCACAGCTGGGACAGCAAGAGCAATGCACAGACACAGGCAGTGCACACCAGGAATGCATCACCCACAGCTGAAGGGCAGCTGCTTCCTTGATGAGACCCAGACAGCTCAGGCTTCACAGAGAAAGTAATGCAGTAGGTAATGGAATGATTATTTTTTATTAAGATTTACTTATTTTATTTTATGTGTCTCTGTGTTTTTTTGTCTTGGGTGTATATATGTGTCTCACATACAGGCCTCATACTCAGGGAGCCAGAAGAGGATATAAGATGCTCTGTAACTGGAAGTATTAGATGGCTATGAGCCATCATGTCAGTGCTGGGAACCAAAGCTAAATACTCTACAAGAACAATCAAGTGTTCTTAACTACTGAGTTATTTATAAAGACACACACACATATATATATATATATATGTGTGTGTGTGTGTGTGTGTGTGTGTATCATGAACAAGGCAATAAAATAAAGCATTTAAGTGGGTGCTTGCTTCAAGTTTCACGGGGTCAGTCCATTATCATTATGGCAGGGAGAATGGTGGCAGGCAGTCAAGCATGGTACTAGAGACTAATTGATAGCTTTACATCCTGATCAGCAGACAACAGAGACAGAAAGAGACACTGGGCCAGGTATGGGCTTTTGAAACCTCAAAGCACACCCCTACGGAAACATCTACTCCAACAAAGCCATACCACTTAATTTTTTCCAAACATTTCCTCTAACTGAGGACCAAGCATTCAAACATAAAGGATATTATAAACCATTTCAAGCACAATTTTTTAAAAATACTTCATGATATCTTTTTAAAGCAAAGCCATACATTTGTTGACACCATGCTGAGGGAAATATTCGAGCTACCCTGANAGCCTATGAGAAAGTTCAAAATGAGTTCAGATAGGAGCCACAACATTTTTCATTTACTAGTCATGAGTAAATCTTTTGAGCTGTTTTTGAGTCTTAATCCATCACNTAAATATTATTCTAGAATTTTTCCAGGTTTCTTGCAGTACAATTGAAAAAAACTGTAAGAAGTTTCAGTATACAGTGCAACACTTTGATAAACGTGTACTCTTGTGAAAGGNTCACCACAGACAAACTGATTTCTGTAGTGCCACCTCTTGTGGGTTTCATTATTTTGTGTGGACCACACTTAAGATTAACCTTTGGAGTTGGCATGGCATACCCTCCTTGAATTCCAACACTTGAGAGACTTAGGCAGGAGATGCATGACAGTGAGTTTCTCATGCTGGCTAGTTGATTGTAAGTCCAAGATCAGCATGGACTACAGTGGGAGATCCTGTTCAAAATAGAAAATGATTAAAACAAAAAAAGTTAACTTCTTGTCAATTTTAATATTCAAAATATATTATTAAACAAAGCCACTCTTGTATAATAGA
This sequence comes from Neotoma lepida, assembly GCA_001675575.1. NCBI lineage: Eukaryota > Metazoa > Chordata > Mammalia > Rodentia > Cricetidae > Neotoma > Neotoma lepida. Next base: position 21,977 of record LZPO01044828.1, on the reverse strand, counting down.
CATACAGAAAATACTCATCCTGATGAGACTCCTGGCCTTAGACCAACATCTCTCCATTTGCTTCCCATGACTCTTCTTCCTACTTCTACTCTACTCTTCCTGTTTCTATAAGGAAGGTTTACAATCAAAATAGAAGGAATTTTAAGGATATTTATATACTTATATCTGGCTTATTTCATCTAGCATAATGTCTCCCATTTTACATAACATCAGAAGTAAAAGGATTCTCTTATTGTTAATATTGTTTCATTGTGAATTAATGTGTGTGTGTGCATCTATATGTGTTTTCTCTCTGTGCATCTGTGTCTGTCTGCCTGTCTCTGTGTCTCTCTCTGTGTGTGTATGTGTGTGTGTGTGTGTGTGTGTGTGTGTGTG
>LZPO01044827.1:61499-78980 GCA_001675575.1 Neotoma lepida | reverse complement strand
TCCAGCCTAGCTGAGGAGTTGTTGGCACTGATAGCTGCTGGGAAAGGCAAAGCCATCTTTTATCTTAACCCTTGATACCTACTACATCGACCACACTAAACAGTTGCTGAGAGAAGTGTGACACCATGTTAGCACATTTGGGCATGTCCTACACCCAAGAGCAGTTAGACAGCACAAACTGGACTTGGTGGGTTGGGGGAACACAATGTTGGGTAGTGGAGAAGTAGGAGTAGATATGGGAGAAGCTTGGAGAAGAGGATGAGTATAGTCAAAACACATTACATGAAATTCTCAAAGAATAAAATATTACTAAAAAAATTAAAGTGTAGAATGAATGGAGAAAAACCCCAAGTCAACATCTAGCACCCAAGCTCACAGCTGTACATATATCTACATATACACACATAAATTTACACCAACCAAAACAAAAACGATGGAAAGTAATATGAAATGAGCCACTGGTTAGTGTGCTATATGTAATATTACTATACAGTACTCAATGTTAACCAATTAATTCAGAAAAAGCCTATATTAACAGGATTCATTTATTGATATTTTAATAATCTGCAAACAACAACAAAATAGAGAGAAACCACACCTCTTGAGCACTCCCCAGAGAGGGAAAAATTACATAAATGAAAAATGCTAATTCCAAGCAAGAATACCAGCCAGTCAGCTACCCGGAGACTACAGTGTGGGCTGGGGGGATCATTAGTGAGCTGGGAAGAATATCCTATCAAAGGCACTCAGTTTCCTTCTTGAAAAAGCAATATTAACCCAAGCAAAAAATATTGAACAAAAGCACTTTGTGTTTTCAGCTGTGCTCCCTCAGAGAACTCAGTCCATCACAAGAAAGAGCGTACACAGGGTGTTCCATTACCAAGAACACAACAGCTCTCCCAGCAGCACAAGAAAACAGATGATCAAGAGTTGTGCTTGACACAAATGTTGATTATTGTGACATTTTGTATGGTCACAGAAGCGAAGTTCCAGGGTACCGCTTTCTCTAAACTTCCCAATGCACATGTGTCACTTCAAGGTGATAATTTCAAGTTTCTGAATCCATTTCTTTAAATATTACCTTTTTCTTTGCTTTCTGTACAAACAGAAAGAGCTATTGGATGGTGACATTGGAACACTGATTTATTTTCATATTAAATGGACTGTTAATGAAAACAGAAAAATCAGAATACTACAGGTATTGACATTTCCTGAAGGACAATTCTGCAAAGAAACAGCCAAATAAATCTTTAATAAATTATGATAAGACTGCATCTTCAAAACCAGAACATTATTTACAATACACAAGACAGAAAAAACACCTCCTCCCCCAAAAGCTGATGCCTAAAGGAAAATGTTACTCCTTGTTGTGTTGATGAAGTTTGACAGTAACCAGGCTCAAGGCACCATGAATGCAAACACGTGAGTCTTTAATTATTCAAATAAGTTTGTGTTTCATAAGTATGTAAGTGGACATGGTGGTTAATACCATTACCTGTGAAACCACCAGAATGTGGAAGTAAAAAAGTCCCCAAACCATAGATACCAAAGGAACTAATCATTTTCATTTTTTCATACTGTTCAGGCTTTTCCATTTCTAAAATGGCAGTGTTGTACGGTGAACTGACAGGATGGTAAAGGCGAGTGCATTTGGTGCCCTAAATGGGACCTCCATAATGTCTGTGGGCTAGGTTGAAGGGTAGGCTGAAGCATGTGCTACACAGTTCATTAACGTGATGTTTTTCTTAGTTACCTTTGACTGTCAACTTGACACAGCCTAAAGGCACCTGAGAAGGCTCATTTAACAGATTTACTAGAGTGATTGACCTTTGAAGATGTCTATGGGATTATCTTAAGTATTAATTGATATGTGGGGGCACATACATCACTCTGGACAGCACCATTTCCTAAGCATGTGGACCTGAGCTGTATAAACCCTTTTCCTCCTGCGGGGTTGCCTTGTCCAGCCTTCATATAAGGGTTTGTGCCTAGTTTTATTGTACATTGCTATGCTGTATTTGGTTGATATCCCTGGGATGCCTGTGCTTTTCTGAAGAGAAAGGGAGGAGGAGTGGATCTGGGGGAGAGAGGAGGGGGTGAGGGTTTGTGGGACGATTGAGAAGAGGGGAACTGCATTTGGGATGTAATGTATGAGAGAAGAATAAATTTAAAAAGAAAGAAAAAGCTAGGTGTGTATTATCCAGTGAGAAAGCCAGTAAGTAGCAGCCCTCCACAGTTTCTGATTTGGCTTTCTACTTTTAAGCTACTGTCCCAGCTTCCCTCACTGATGGACTGTGACCTATAAGCTGGAAAACAAAACAAACTAAAACCTTCTTCTTCTAACTTGTTTTTGGTCAGAGTATTTTATCACAGAAACAGAAAGGAAAGTAGAACACTGTTTTATGTATTTTTTACACAGAAGATACCAGAAGCCTAAGAGTGACTCACCCTGAAGTGGGTGTCAGATCTCCTGGAGCCAGAGTTACATGCAGTTACAGGTTGCCTGATGTGGGTGCTGGGAATTGAACCCTGAAAAAGCAGCAAGTGTTCTTAACTACTGAGCCATCTCAACAATGTGCTTGGTAGCACAGTTCTATAGATCAATCAGAGCATCCTCTCAAGACCTGGACCTTCATTAATGATAAGATGGTTGAAAGACAAACCTCCCTCCATCTCATACCTATTGATGAGGTCTTCTGGTCTTTCCTCCATCTCACAATGTGGGACCCCATCTTCTGTTTTCCTGTCTTCTGGTGTTTTGTGATATTTTTAACACCTTTCTCTCTGTTTTTCTGTGTCTCTGGCTCTGTCTCTATCTCTCTCTGTCTCTATCTCTCTCTCTGTCTTTGTGTGTGTGGTGGTGGTGGTGGTGTTTGCATATGGCTCTTCAGGTGCATGTGTCCATGTGCTCACATGGAGGCCAGAAGAGAATGTCAAGTGTGTTCCTCCATCACACTCCACCTTATTTCCTTGGAATATGGCTTCCCACAGAACCGGAAGTTCATTGTTTCTTTAGCTAAACTATCTGGAAAGTGGGCCCAACAATCCTAGACCCTCCTATCTCTATCCCCTATAGCAATGGAGTTATAAGCTCATGTGTGTAAGTGAGTGCTGAGGAGGCTAACTCAACACACTTGTACAGCAAGCCCTCTCACCCACTGGTGCCTCTCCCCCAGGCCCTGGAACTTGTTTTATTACCTTCAGTGGATGAGGATTCTGAAATTGTCTACCTATCCAGTTATAGAACTTTGAGATTTGACACAAGAATCAAACTGTTTAGCATACATTTCCATGAGACTATCACACCAGAATTTTATATCTATATCAATTCTCTCTTCAACTTGTCTCTACACTGTCTTAGCTGTTTTCACTGTTCCCATCTCTACCACCTGCCCATCAACTCCTGAGTAATCCTTGACTCATCTGTTGTCTTCTTCCTTCTCTACTGATCTGCTGGCATGCAATTTTTGGATAGAGTTTTGACAGGTACCTGTATAATTTTTCTACTGAATGCCACATTGCAACCCTACACTGTTCCAAGAGCCTCATGTAGGTGAACACAAGGTTAACACAGTACTCCAGTTCCACCTTCTAAGCAATCCTTCACAATCAAACCAGAGCCATAGTTGAAAAATAGTATATTCATGCATACTTGAAAACTTTCATTGTCTCATAAATCTCCAGAGAGACTTGAGGCAAGAACTCATTGTTCTTAGAAAGTTGTAGTTAGCAGGTTAGATGTGTCAGCGACAATAATAAAAGTGTCTGTTAGGTCTTAGAAAACTTTGTCTCCTACTTTCACCTTTCCATCTTCTGGCCACCTCAAGCATAACCAATTCTAGACCCTCCATGAAGTCTTTGAATAGTCACCCACCAAGGAGTGACCATGCAGCATCCACCGTTTCCTGTCATTAGTTCTGTCATCTTTTTTTTTCCATCTGTGGTAGCTGCATCTTCTTGGCTTTTCAGATTCCCATTAGGCAATTACTGAGAACCAAAACAATAGGAAAGCAGCAAGGGAAAGAAAAACATCACAAATAAAAATAATGAGAAAATTAAAAGATATTTCTTACAAGAAGCCATGAGGGTCAGAATAAAGAACAATGACTACAAAGTGTTAAAAAGAAAAAAGATCTACACAGAAATATATACCTAACAAAAAATGTGCTTTCAAAGAAAAGGGAAATTTTTAAGTCTACTGAAAATAAATATTGGTAAAAATAAGGAAACAATAGCAGATGACCTCTTGTGGAACAATAGGAAGTAAACAATAAAAATTAGGGAGGAAAAAAAACATAGATTCAAGGAAGATAGAGACAAGACTTAGGGTATGCAGACTGTGCTTATTCATTTCCAATCATACTAATTGAAATTAGGAAAGCTTAAAGTGTAAGTTAAGTCTTTCCCTGATATTCACACAGCTCTCCCTCTTAAGTTCTAACTGCAGGTAGATGAATTGACTTATTCCAAGGGGATAACAAGGCCAGAAAACAAGACAGAACTAGAACTAGAACTGGTCCTGGAACCTAGGTTTTCAGATTGGGGATTCTAGTATTGAGCTACTCATCTATCTTGCCTCATTCCTTTCCTTCTGGGAACCCCTTACAAACTTGAGTCTTAGTCACTCATTAGGCCACACTGGCTATATGCTACTACAAGAAAATAAATACAATTTGTCCTAAAGCCATGTCCTGCATCAAACCATAACATAATAAAAATTAAACATTTGTTTTAGGCTTTGGCTTCCTAATTCATCTTCTCTTTGTATCATCATTTCTGGAGGGTCAACTTTGTGTCTTGTAAATGATTCTTTAAGGATCAGAGCTGTTTGTCTTTAGATTGTCAACCTACTNCACTGTGGTGATATTTTATTTGTGTTCTAACAAATAAAACTTATTTGGCAATTAGAGAACAGAGCCAGCCACTAGATTAGACATAGAGGCCAGACAGTGGTGGCACACACCCTTAATCCTATCACTTGGGAGGCAGAGATCCATCTGGATCTCTGTGAGTTCAAGGCCGCACTGGAAACAGAGCCAGGCAGTGGTGGCACACACCTTTATTCCCAAGACTTGAGATCTCATGTCTTTGCTTGGGAAGGACACACGCCTTTAACCCCAGATGTGATGGCAGGAAGCAGAAAGGTATAGAAAGCTTGAGGACCAGGAGCTAGAAGCTTTTAAGCAGTTAAGCTAAGACCCTCAGGGGTGAGGACTCAGAGGCTTTCAGTCTGAGGATTCGTCAGCTGATTAGTTGTCAAGGTGAGGTTGGCTGTGGCTTGTTCTGCTTCTCTGATCTTTCAACTTTCACCCCAATATCTGGCTCCAGGTTTTTTATTAATAAGACTTTCTAAGATTTGTGTTACACTCCACCATCCCTCTAAGAGTATATGTGAGTGACCTGAAATGGCTGTTTGCATTTCTTCAGAAGGAGCCCTGACCTGGATTCAGATAGTAAGCTAAGGTCAGGAGACAGAAGTTTGCATATAGGCTAACAGAATGAGATAGAAACCTGCTGAATGGACTGAGCTACTTCTTGTAGCTCATGACTATGTGTATATCCATGTCTTGATTCTACTTTCTTCCTTAAAGAAATGAGGCTCCACCATAACATCTGAGAGCAGAAAGGCAAGAAGCAGAGAAAGGGAATCTTTGGTGAGCCTTCCATTCACCCAAATGAAGAACTGTCTGGAACACATAGTAGAAGGTCTGGACTCCTTCCACTTAAGATGAACAGAAAAAAATCACCCATTGATGCTGCCTCTATTGCCTTCTTTCTAATACTAATACTTTTTATCTTAGATTCCCACCTATCTAGGGTGTCAAACTCAGCCTTTTAGTTTAGTTTCTGTTCCTCTCACCTGTTATGTGTAAACACAGTTAATTACATTTTACCTAACACTTATGCTTTATAAAGATCAATATAGTATCATCATTATGCTAAGAAATGATTGGAAGCTAGCTTATGGTAGAACACAGAAACTCCACAGCATGGTAGACTTCAAAGCTATCTGCTGTTGGTTCAGACTTCTTCCTTTCTACCATGACCTTCAAGCTACTCCACAAAAACTCTCCTTATTTTACATCCATACTTCCATAGCTCTATTCTAGTTCTTTCCTTGTACTTTTAGGGTGTAACTCATTCATAATGTTTTAATACCTAAACTCCATATCTAATAGGGAACCTTCCCACCATATCTCCATATTTTAGTTACATTTCATTTCTATTTTCATTTTGTAGTCACACCTGTGATCCTATTTATGAGGCCTGTCATGGAAGACTTGGGAGATGGCTCAGTTGATTATGTGTCTGTCACACAAGCAAAAGGAAGATTTGTGTTCAGGTCCAGGGCACCTATTAATTTATGTGGTCTAGGCTATATTACACACACACAAACATACAGAGAGAGAGAGAGTGAGAGAGAGAGAGAGAGTTACTGTGTCTGTGTACATTCACATATAAACTAATGTTATCTTCTTCATTGGAGACTCTTAAACCTTCATTGATAGGTTTCCAAAAACCTTTCCAGCCATAACAAGGATTCCTGTAAGGGCAGGTGGCTACCTTAAGAAGACCCCTAGTCTCTATCCAGGACCTGAACCAGAGTACCTCCTATCTTACTAGTTACAGTCCCTGGAATTTCATCTAGAATTTAACTTTTAAGTACTTTGCACTTATTTGCCCAGTATTTGGACGGCTCTGTTTCTAAGTCTAAGATCTCTGCTCCTCTTACCTCCTGATAGTCACAGTGATAAGAGATAAAATATACAATCCCTGGACCTTCTTGTTTATGTGAATCAAGCAAATGGAAGCATGTGTATGAATAGATTGCCTGCCTGAGCTGTAAACCCCAGAAGAGTTGGTACTTAAACCACCTGATGGTCTCCGGTGGGACAGAGTTTTGGCTACCAGGTACTACCCCTAGCCCTCTGCTCATTCTCTTGAGGTGTTTGGTTCTTGTTTAAGGGTCACTGAGCTCTTTCAGAATTTTAAATACTTCAACACAGCTACTTACTGAAAAAATAATTGAAATTTAACTATAGTCACAAGAAGTCTCAACGGTAGTCTTGCCCCATACATTTATGAATAAAATGAATGCAAGTTCTGTCACAGTTTAGAGGATGGGACCAGCCTCAGCCAGTCTGTTGACTCTGAAGAAGAACCAAAAGAGACCAGAAAGATTAAACATTTCAACTATTACTCTCTAATATCACCTGGGCCCCCTCTTACTTTTCATTCCTACCTCTTCCTTCAATGTCCTCCATCTCCTCAGCAGCTCTTCCTGCCTTGCTCTTTTTGCCAAAGCCAAAAGGGCCATGTGTAAGCTGTTTAGCCAATCACCTACTCCTAAAACTCAACTTCAGCTCATCCTCTGACAAACTCTTGTGCTTTTTTTCCCCTTTAGTAGCATACTGCCTTTGAGGTTTTCTCTTTGAGAAATCTAGGAAGCAGCTTGTATTCTCAGGCCTCTGTGAGTTTTCTCGATATTCCATTTTTAATTACATAATGAGTATCTAGCAGAACCCCGGTGATACTGGGTTTCCTCTTGAAAACAAACCTGTTCTTACTGACAGGTGATACTAACTCAAAATCAGAATTGCCATGTGAATTCAAAGAAGAGAAAGACTGTTTTCCCTGGTGATAGATGATAGAAGATTCTTAGAATAATCAACAAAGGTCATGCCTGATACTGACACCAGTGTGTAAAAGGATGTCCTTAAAGGGGCTGATAAAATGAATGAATGGAATGGCAATTTTTATTAATCAAGTTATGGTTAATTTTTAATTAGCAACTTCACTGGGTAAAGGAATATTTAGGCCATTGATGAGGTATAGCTGGGGTGTATTTATGATGTGTTTCCAGAGATAATTAACTGAGGAGGAAAGACCCATCCTCACTGTGGGATTTAGCATCCCATGGGCTGGGGGCCTAGATTGAATAGTGTGGAAGGAAGCTAGCATAGTACCAGCATTCATCTCTTTCTGCTTCCTGATCCATGCAGAAGAAAGCAATATGACTCTCTTCTGCCACCATGACTTAAGCACCATGATGGAATGTACCCTCAAACTGTGACTTGAAATCAATCCTTCCTTCTTCACATTGCTTCTATAGGGTATTTTGTTACAAAAGTAAAACAAAAAATGTGACTAATATAGCAAGATATTGAAGTTTCACTACTGCCTATTCATATTTTCACTCATGGAAGATAAATACCAACAAATACTTAAAACCCCATTGTGGAAGAATTCTTCTATTTTGTCATGTGGATTAAGAAGATACTCTTCTCCAGCACTCTAAGGCTAATAAACACAGACATTCTCTTTCCTGGGGGATCAGCAGCCCAAGGCCATGGTGAGGTTGATAAAGGTTAACACATCCTTGCAGCTTGTTGGAATGACCACTTGCTGCTGCCAGCAGTTCAGTGATGCTCCCTCCCCAGCTGCCCCTTTCCTAATCACATCATAAAAATATCACGTCTTGAGCTCAGCTTCTCACCTTCTGAAGAATTTTTAGAAATAGCAGAATTACCATATGCATGATGGATATAAGTGCTATCCCTCTATTGTTATCTACATGGATTTGAATGTAGCAAAGACCTTGAATTTCCTGGCTTTTAGCTGCAGCCTATTGTCATTAAAGAATCAATGTGTGATTCCTTTCACATAAGCAGGAAGTGCTACATTTCACACTAGCTGTGATGTGCAGAAAGACAGCCTCCACAAAAGAAAGGAGAATGATACCTGAGAACTTAAGCAGAGCCATTTTTTTCAAGTCAGATGTAAAGTAACAACTCTGCAATGACAGAACATACAAAGGAGAGAAGTGCTTTATTATACTCCTTAAAATGATGCCTCAGCAGATCAATAAGCAGCCAGAGTGGACTCTGCTCTGCAGACACCACAGGACCAAGGTGTTCAACTAGCTTATGTCTGAGTCTTTCTCCAACTAATGCCTTTTGCTCCTCTGACAACAGAGTATCCACTGATCGGCAAAACAGGAGTATGAAGACCATGGCTATTCTGAAACTACTTACGTCTTTACTATAACTGAATTGGTAACCAGTTTCCAACTCTTCATACTCTTATTTTCTCACTCCCTTCCAGGTATGATTTCCAAGAGCCCTCCATAGTAAACTTTCCACACACTGTCTCCATCTCTGAGTTTATTTCCAGGGAGCCTAGCCTTACAAAACAGCCTTTTGTTAAAAGATAACAATTTCAGGTCCAAACTATGGCTCAGCTGGTGAAGTGTTTGCTGCAGAAACATGAGGATCTGAATTCACATCTCTACCCAACATTCATGTAAAGTACTTGGTTCGGCCCCGTACATTTGTAACCACAAAAATCAGGGGTAGAGACAGGGAAGAAGAATTCCTGGGGCGTTGTTCCCACTCAGTCTAGATAAATTGGTAGGATCTAGGTTCAGTGAGAGACNATGTCTCAACAAATAAGATGGAGAAGAATAGAAAAAGATACCAACATCAACCTCTGACTTTCATGTACACAAGTATGCATACAAACATGTATTTATACCTGCATACATACACATCACAAAAGTGAACAAAATTTAATAATAACTTCATATATGTTACAAAAACCATAGCAACTAATTCTTTGAAAACAGAAACAAGTACATGAATAATCAGAGTACATACATTGAAATTCACATTATAAAATTTTGCATCTTGAACTTAATTTTCTGGCTTTTATATTGGACACTCTTGAAAACATGGTTATAGTTTTACAGTGTGCAATTTCAGATAAATGTGCATAATTTGAAAAGGTTGAAAAGAGAGCATGTCAAAAGATTTAGACAGTGAGAATAAAATGCACCAGAAACAGGAAGTCCTTTGAAAGGAAGGCTAAGGGACCACTTAACTTCTAACTGATCAAGTGACTAAAGTTGTAAGTTCAAGTCAGGGGGACAGGCAACAAGAAACTCATCACAGATCCTGGACCTTGTAGCCTCCTATTATATTTCTAAACTTCCATCCTCCTGTCAGCATTCAGTACCATCTTGGCAACACATGGCCCATCATATCAGTTTTAGGCTTCAGTATTCACTGCTCTCTCAGTCTTTCTTGTGAATGAATTGTATACAGTCAATGGCTTAGCCCTGTCAGCATTTAAGGTCCTACCTCCTCCCAGGCTTCCCTATGTGGCTTCCTTCTCTATGGTCACCAGCATGCCACATTGGACTTGAAGGCATCCTCTAGCTGTNTTAACTAAATGCAGGTACAGGTAGGTCCTTGTAACTACCTCTCTACTCCATAATAGTTCTCTACTATATGCACATATACAGCTCTCTACCCCATAAGAGTTGCACACAAGATCTTACTTTATCATTCTGAATTGTCATATTATTTATCTCTAACNCTGTTTTATAACAAATCTTCACAGAATTTTTTACTACTTAATATCTTAGTGTTTTTATAGATGTATATATTTTGCTATACAGTAGACATACAGCATATGGGAATGTATATGTCTGTTAAAATATATATTCATATACAATATGAATTAATTAAATAAAGTAAGACTATAAAAACATGACATACTTGGTTATCTTTATTCCTTGGGATTTTGTTTGTATTGAAAATCTAAAGAAAAAAAAACACAGACCAAAAATTGCAAGATTGTTATTACCTATAAAGAGAGGAAAGAGCCAACATTTCTGGGGCTCTATAAACATTCATTTTGTTGTTGTTTACGGGTTTAGTAACACTTCTTGACTCGTTATAATTCATGAACTTTACATAGGGTGCTGTGGCCATGTCAGAAGAGCAGCAGGTGGCAATTGAAATTCAAGGTGTCAGCCCACCAGGAGGCAATTTCCTGATGAGTGAATCTCAGAAAGGCAAGGCCTCCAAGACCATAGGCCCCAGAATGTCTTTTGCTTCTGCTGTGCCTTTACATGTGTATCACTGCCATCTTTCTTTGGTATCTGATGTGGTGTGAATGGGTGTGGGGAGATCCCCATTGCCTGTAATGTAGTGTGTCTATCTCATGGAAACATCCTGTGTTGGAGCCCATTTTTAGGTTTCCTAGTGGCTTTACCCAGCAGGTCTGCATAAAGAGGATGATTGGACCACAGGCCTGAGTACAGGTGTCTGAATTGGTCTGCACTTGGCTGTGCTGGGGGGACGTCTTTTGCTCCACCCCTTGGCATTCCTTTAAATACCCTAGAGCAGAGACAGTCGATGGATAAGGATCCAGGCCCACCCGAGGCTATCCTGTGTTTCCGTTTCTCTCCCCTCTTTATTTCTAAGTCTCTTATCCCTCACTCCTCAAGAGTCCCTGGGGTAAATAAATGTGGGGGCTGGTCCCCCACAATCCTCTCCTACTGGACATTTTTACCTGTGTATTATTATGAAGTTGATTTCTTCCTAAGCTGTATTGTCTAGTTGATAATAATAATGTTAGTTTAAATAGAGTTTTGATGAAAAAATAAAACAAGGAAGGGTCACGCAGCTAAAACACATAAGTTTCTATTGAGGAGCCATATAGACTGTGGCTTAGGTTAATGATTAAGGAAACAGTTGACTCTCAGTAGCCCAGCTAGATTAAACTTAATGTTGGGAGATGTGTTCACAGGTTTTGGGGTGGATCATGACTGANACAAAGCTTTGAAAATAACTTAAAGTTAGACTAGATGTTTTTGTCAAATAGCTTTGAGGTGAAAAACCAAAAAAACAATCTAAAATTTTAGAAAGACACATAGTTGAGTGATGAACTTGTTAAGGTCAGGGAACAAGAACAAAGCAGCCCAATTATCATTAGCTGATGCTCTTTGCTTGCTAGAATTGGTTGATGGCCAAATGTGATGATTAATTACTTATANCCATTTCTACCCTCAATCTCCTGATATAAAAAACTAATGATGAGTGGGTATGCACCCTAAACGTTTAAAGTAGAGCTGACTGATTGTTTTTCATATATAAAAGTTTAGGTTTGTGATTCCTTTAAGATTCCTTATAAGATTACCTTCCAAGATAAGTAATAAAGTAATTGGTCCTTTCTTTGTAACTGCAAAACTGCAGCCTGACAGTGAAAGACCTGACTGTGAAGAATATCTTGTTTACCTACATAGTTAATCTATAACAAGTTGCTTGGGTATGAATGTACGTGGGTTCTTGGGATAATTTGTTTTTACCTGTAATACGTAAAATGTTTCATCATGTAAGGGATATGGAAAACACGCTTTTTTTACTTGTATTCATTGTAATAATTCACTTGAAAAACAGAATGTAACCACACTGTAATTTTTATGTTGTCTGAAAGATTTTGCTGGGGTGTATAAGCTGTAAGGGANAGAATAAANATAGAGTTAAAATGGGTTAGAAGGTAAACATCAAGAATGAGAGAGTTAGAAGAAAAACATCAAGGATGAGAGGGTTAGGAAGAGAAAATCAAGAGAGGAGAGGGAAAACATTAAGAGAGACAGAAAGACATTTCTGGATAGAGAGAAAAAAAGAGAATGTAGAACACAGGAGAATCATCAAGAGAGAGTGTGAGTGTCATTTTTCCTAACCCCCTCAGAAAAGTCATGGTATGTGCCAACTCCTTGGATTCCCTTTGAGCCCTGCACTGCTGGAGGCTGGTCCCCCAGGCAGCAAAAAATAGGGATTTCATTTGTTTTTTGAGATGTATCAAATTTTAACTAAAATGAACCTACATGGGGCTGGGAAGATGGCTTAATTTGGTAGAAAGTTTGCTGTTCATATATGAGGACCCAAGTTTGCATCCCCATCACCCACAAAGAAGGCCAGGTATGGCAACATGCATCTATAACCTCAGTTCTAGACAGGCGGGGACAAGGAGATCACTGTGCTAACTGGCCAGCAGTCTGTCTAAATCAGTGAGCTGCAGGTTCAGTGAGAGATCTTGGCTCTAACAAATTGAGGAGAGTGATCAAGGAAGACAATTGATACTGATCTCCAGCTGCTACACCTGCAGCTGCATACACATGCATGCACACACACACATAAGTGCATGTACCCACATAAGCATGCACATACAGTACACACAGAAAAGCACACACACACAATACATATATGAACAATATGAAATTTAAAGTATTTTTATAAAACTATCTTGCCATTTAAANTTTTTTGAATACAAGGCTTTTAAAAATTATCAATTGNATTTATATCATGGTGAATTCTGAGGCTAATGGCCATATGTATGTAGACATATAAGCATATGGGTTTTTATGTATGTGTGTACATATTAGCTTGACTGAGTATGTAGGTNCATGCATTCAAGAGTGTCTGTGTGTGGATTGTGTGTTTGCANGTGCATTTCCATGTGTGCTTGCATAAAATAGTGCTGTTTGCTGCAGAGTCATCAAGGATCTTTNTTTTTCCTAGTAGGCCATCATCATAATAGAAGGAATGAAGGTAAAGCTGGAATTTGAAAATATAATCTCAAAGTTGAGAGAAAACATCAAGAAAGTCACACAAAATGAATGAATGTATTGGCATCAATCTTGACATTTTAAGACACACGCTTAGCATTACTCAGTTTCCTGCCTTTCCTTTTCTCAGCANGCAGCCACACATTACATTCATGAACACACAGCCTGTCATGACAGAGAGCGCTGCTTAAGGTTCTCACACTTTTCTCTCGGCAATCCCTCCTTCCAGCTCCNTGTGAATGTTATCCCAAAACACATACAAGAACTACCTGTTATACTGTACATAATTGTTAGTTAGTTCATCAGTAGCTTCAGCACAGAGATGGGGGAATCAAACAAATTATTAGTCCACTCAGGGACTAAGAATAAGGTTAAGAGATGTTGATATTTTCCTTTCAAAGAAATTTGGCTTTGCCTCTTGAATCTGGTACCAACCAAATTCATTTAAGATTGTCACTCATATCTTCCATCATTGGCTTTGAAATATTTGTCAAGGAAGCAAGGGGGCTCTTAAAATTAGGTAATGAAAATGACAAAGACACATACATGTAAAGCACACACATCACACAAATATTACACACAAAACCCACACCAATACCACACACACATGCACCTCCACATGAATGCTTACNTACCCCACACACCAAAACCACACACAGGTGTGCAGGTACATACATACCTCACATACCAAGATATCAGGATCCTTGGAAACTTCTGTGATTCTTCCAAATTCTAGTTCATTTCTACAAGTCTTCCACTTCATAATTGGGAATTTTAATTTCCTGGCAGAAAACTTATTTAAGCAATGATTGTTTGAATGGTATTGCACACATAATTGGTCTGTCTCTCAATTTTGCAATCTTGGCTTTGAGTGCTAGCTCTCAAAATGACTAACTATGTCAGCATGAGACACGTTGTTGAACTTCTAGGTAAATACCAAATCCTAACCAATAATATGGTCAAAAAATCCTGACATTAAATAGTAGTAACCTAGAAATGAGTCAGATTTAAAAAGAATGAAGTTTTTATGAGTGAGGGAACAATGGGTAGTGCTGAGCAAGTGTCGTACACCAGTTATATCTAAGGGTGCATTATCTGATAAAACCTTTCTTCTTCTTCAGTGTCATTGTAAATGAATGAGTTGCAAATCCGTTTATTTCTAGCTTTGCATTGAACATTGTATATGTTAATATACTGTAATAATCTGGAAAAAAATAACTTGACTTGAAGGACATATGTCTGTGGACGAAGCCCAGCTCCCACGGCCCGCTTAGACCCAAATAAACACACAGAGGCTTATATCATTTTTAAACTATGGCCCTGGCAGGCTTCTCGCTAGCTAGCACTTACATCTTAAATTAACCCATTTTATAAATCTATGTCGCCACGTGTTCCACGTGGCTTTACCTGTGTGCCGTTACATGTTGCTTTTTAGGTGGCAGAATGGCGTCTGTCCCTGCTCTGCTTTCGGCTTCTCTTCCCCTAGTTCGAATGTCCCGCCTAACTTTATTCTGCCTCACCATTGGCCAAACAGCTTTATTTATCAACCAATCAGAGCAACACATTTTTAGAAAGACATTCCCATCATATGTCCTTCCTCCTAAGGTCCCCAAAACAAATGAAGTTACAGATTCCACCCAAGCTCACTTTAAGAGCCAATGAGTTTATTATGCTTGTTTATGGAGCAATGGACAATGTGTTCTGAGCAGGAGTATGGATGACCTTAAAGCAGCCACACAGCAAGGTCTGCACCCAGAATGGATGACAACTCCCCCATGGCCACATAGANGAGGCCCATCCCTAATTCTTCCCAGCCTATATGTTCTAACCAATCACCNGGGTCATGTCAATTATGGCAGAATTGCGTACAACCATGTGGGAGGAGGGGCTGGATATTTGAGTGAGGGTCTCNGGACTCTCCCTATCCCTCTTCCTATGAGGATGCATCAACAATCCACAAGCCCAGGTGTGATGGGCTTTTGTAAGCAGGAACAGCTGAACTCTGAAGATGGTGGCAGCTTGGCTAGGAAGAGAGTCCTGGATAACAAGGAATTGCTTGCTTTATTTATTTTTTTTTCAAAATGGAATGCCTAGCCATTCTTTATCAATAAATACAGTAAAACAACTTATAATTTCCTCATCTTGCTCTAGTTTGGGGAGACTAGGGAAATCTGTTTTTATTATACAATATTGGGTGAGTTTTAAAAAAAAACTATCAATGAAGTAAAAATGATAGAAGTAAATGTTTCAGTATAGTACCANTGAGAACCATCACTTCAAGTTTCTAATGTATATGGAACATTGATTATATAATATATACTAGTATTCTTCTGTAGTGTAGTACAGTTAAAATAAAACAATCATTTTTTAAGTATAATATGACATTTGAGAACCATAAAAAATTCTTTAAAATTTTTGGTTCCACATTTCTGGTGATGGAGATTAATAGGATATCATATTATTTACTGTGATGCTCTTTTTTTAAGATTTATGTTCTTAAGATTTATGTGTGTATGAATAACCTGCATATTTGTATATGTACCACATTTCATTTCTGGTGCACATATGTGAATGTGTATATGTGAATGCNTGCATGTGTGTGTATGTACCACATTTCATTTCTGGTGCACACATGTGTATGTGTGAATGCCTGCATTGTGTATATGTACCACATTTCATTTCTGGTGCCCAGAGAGGCCTGAGAAATGTTTAAGGTACCCTGGATGGACCTGGGGTTATAGACAGTTGTGGACCATTTGACAGGGGCACTGGGAACCAAACTCAGGTCCTCTGTAAGTGCTCTGCTCTTAACCACTGAACCATCTCTCAAGCCCTTCCTGTAGCATTCATCAGGATCACAACCTATTCATCATGGGAGACCTGTTGAGTGTAACACACTTAGGTGAAAGTATAACATCTCACGGGCACAGAGGGGCCACAAGCAACCAAATGAACAAGAACTCTGATTAGCCAACCAGCACCGGTAACAGAGAGTTAAATTTCCATTTCTACACAGCAGCAAAGTCCAGACAAATCCCTAAAGGCTGGAAATGAATGGTGGTTGATAGTGGTAGCTTTGCAGTCTGCATCTAAAAATACTAAAACAAATGTGTTACTTCCATGGAAATTACCAGGCTCATGCTCAGTTTTATAAATACCCAGACTCCAGTACAGATATGAATTAATGTCTTGTCACAGTCCAGGACATGACTAACAGACAGACTTGATCTGAAGGACTTTGGAACTAAATGAGTACTTATATTAATGAAAAAAATTTAATTGCACATGTGAAGTGCTCTGGCAAGCAATATTCTGACCACAGANCTGAACCTAAAGGAAGACTCATGTATGGCAGCAATTCTAGGGAAT
This sequence comes from Neotoma lepida, assembly GCA_001675575.1. Lineage (NCBI taxonomy): Eukaryota > Metazoa > Chordata > Mammalia > Rodentia > Cricetidae > Neotoma > Neotoma lepida. The sequence continues at coordinate 62,194 of LZPO01044827.1, read as the reverse complement.
TCTGAGTATCCTAGCATTCTAGTAGGATTCCTAAGGAATGTCCATAACCTCACTTCACAGAAGTATGGTATGAAAGGAAGCAATTTATGTACAGCTGGTGTCCAACCCTTGAATGCTTGGGGGTAAAGGAAATTCCTGCCTTAGCCTCTGGAAGTGTCTAGGAATAAACTGAAAAAGAGGGAATAAATAGGATAAATAGCCTACAAATATATTTATACACAAAAGGTGTAAATTCATTGCAAAGAAAAAACTCCAGGAGTGGGGTTATTCAGCTAAGCCAANCATGATTCAGAAACCTTATCACTCCTCCTCTATGGAGAAGGGGGAGGATCAGGGAAGTCCGAGAGAATGGATGCTGAGGTGGGCCTCAGCCTCTCTGCTTGTAAAAAGACCAGTATTTCAAGTATTTTTATCTGACCCCTAATAAAAGCGATGGTTACTGAGTGATCCACAACATGGTGAGGTAGATTGCACTGAGAAAGGTCCCCACCTTCAGGAACTGCACCTAGACTGGCTCTTGCTGCCTTGGAAAGTGACAAATGATCTCTTTGCTCCAAGTCCTCACTGACTTCTATTAGCCTTGATTCAGTCATTCAGCAAATGTTAATTCTGGAAAGGTTTTTTTTTTATTAGATATGCAACTACAAATGGAAGAGACATTTTCTGCTTTGGAAAAGTTTGCTGTTAACAGGGCT
>LZPO01044827.1:17966-40055 GCA_001675575.1 Neotoma lepida | reverse complement strand
TTTATGGGGTTTGTATGTGTGTGCGTGTGTATGTGGGGGTGGGGTGTTTGTTTTTAAAACAGTCTCCAAGGTCTCATATAGCTAGGCTAGTCTAGAATTCACTATCTAGCTGATAGTGACCTTGAACTCTTGATCCTCCTGCCTCCACTTTCCAAGTGCTGGGATTATAGGTATGCACCTGTTTTATGAATTGCAGCAAATTAAACTCAGGGCTTTGTGCATTTTGGATAAGCACTCTAGCAACTGAGCCACACTCCCAACCTAGTGTACTATATATTTTAAGCTGCATACCCCATGATCACCTGGATACGTAGCTGAATTTCTGGATGCCATTATTTTCATTTCATTGAGCCTTAAGCCTATGTTTAATTTTACTCTATTTTAGAAGTATCTCCTTAACTTCAATATTATTTATCATAGAAGAATCTATTATTCACAAAGTCATAACCCAGATATGACTCTTCCAGAGCACTTTAGTTCTTAATTTCTATTATGTTAATTAACATAAAGGACCTTGAAAATGTCCAAAAGGTACCCATTGCCCAGCATGCTGCTCAGTCAAGGATCCATTGAGCCTAAGGCCTTCCAGATTCTGCAGCAGATAGCAGCATCCAGGCTCAGAATTCAGAAGCAGACCACTTTGGCAAATAGCGACACCTATTTCCTCTGCCTCAGCAGAAGTTTAACTGAGCCATGCTGTGGACATATTATCTCATCTTCCTTGGGTGAACGTTGTGTGCAAAATGCAAAAACAAAGACCTGGAGCCTCAAGTGGCCCGAGGAGATAGGACTTGTTTGAATTCTTACTGAGGAGTATGTGTGACAGAACTTGCTCGGAGATTACCTTCATTTGAAGATATTCTGTGCTTGCCAAACAGAGGGGCTGGAAAACCAGAGGTATCCCCCACCATGAGAAATTAGAGTCTGCCCATGGGAGTCTAACCAAGGAATGGGAAATGAAGAATCATGGAGTGTGCTCATCCATTTCCAGCAGACCAGGGTGTCCGGCATGTGAGCCTGGACTGGTTGTAGAAATACTAAGCAGAGATAAGTGAGAATCAGAAAGGATTACTATGTTGCTGTTTCCTCCAGCTTGTTTTGGATTTAGAGCTTAAAATACTTTGGGAAAAGAGGGATAATTTATATTTTGCTGATGATGATGGCATTTCCTTTTGGAAATTCACATGGACTGGGCCATGAGGTTCCTGTTCTAACTTTAGGCTGTTTCTGTGCTGCTGACATGCTCATGCCCCGAGGAGCCATCATCTAGCTTGATTTTCCTTCACTCATTGCTAATTTTGAGACATTAACAGATTTTATTTAAATACATTTAATCTTCTGTGTTGTTGATGTTTTGAAGATGGAATATTGTAACTATATTCTGCTAATGTGGTAATACATCAGCCACACCATCCTTGAAGTACTGGTATACAGCAGGAATGTCAAAGCTGCTGGTGGAACCAAAGGGACACTNTTGGGGTGAGCTGAGAAATGGAGCGCTGCTCAGAAACACCTTTGCAACCCAGGCTTACCATTTAGAAAACATTCATGAGAAAAAGACAAAACATAAATTTCTGCTAAGACTGATACATTAGAGCACAGTTTCCCTCAGTTTTGGTGGTTCTCAGCCTGTGGGTTGTGACCCTTCAAGTGGTAGCATATCAGACATTCTGCATATCAGATATTCAGTTTATAACTCATAACAGTAGCAAAATTATATTTATGAAGTAGCAACAAAATAATTTTATGGTTGGGGGTGACCACAACATGAGGAACTGTATTAAAGGGTCACAGAGTTAGGAAAAGTTGAGAACCACTAATCTACTGTGATATGGAATTGCCCTATTCATTTGAATTTGCTTGTTTTGTCACAGTTTAACTCCATTGTGAATTTCAGGAGAAAAGGGGCTGTGTCTGTGATGATATTTGCTGTGACCATTGTGCTGGAAACAGTTCTCATCAACTTTTAGGCTTCTTGGATGAAAGTGTGAAAGCACAACTAGAATTATATTTAGAATAGGCATTCATCTTGAGAATGTGGAACATGAAGTTTTCTAACATTTGTTTTTATTCCTTGGCAATTTCATGCATGTATACAATTTTTAAGATCTTATCCATTCCCTACTGTCTTTCTCTGTGCTCCCTTGGAATCTGCCAACTTATCTGCATTGTTTTATTATTATTTTGTTAATAGCCCCCTGAATCTAATCAACACTGGCCATGCATAAATGAGGGTAAAGACACCCAGTGGAGCACGGACAACATACAGCCTCCTCAAGGAAACATGAGTCTCTTTCTCTCATCAGCAATTAACTGTCAATAGTGCCTCAGGAATGCTCGCCCAGACCATGTTAGAATTTTAACTTTCTCAAACATAAAATTTTAGTAAGAAAGTGACCATTTATTAAAGTAATCCTTTACATCATTGTGAAGATTGCCTTCTTATCAGATGTTTATAGTTATTATTTTAGCTCATCTGAAGAAACAACTGGGCTTAGGAACACATACAAAGTTCTTAAATATGTTGGTCTCAGATGGCACCACTGATTGATAAAAATTACTATCACAATCAATCAATAAAGTCATCAATCAATCAATAATAACTCATTGTGCTATAAGTTACCCAAAAGTGATTTTAGACACAGGAGAAGCTAAACTGTGATTGCACAAGATGTGAGGGTAAGGGACTAAAGATTATATTTTGATGGCAAGACCATTGAATATAAGCTTCTGGGTCAACAAAAGTCCAGTGCCACTCTGGCAAAATGAGATTCTACTGAATTTCATAATAAACTATTTTATCACAATATCAGACTGAAACAAACAACAACAAATGGTAAAAATCCATCACTCCTGTCAGAAAAATAGAATCAAAACCTAAACTGTGTGCTTGTTGGTGACTATTAAAGGTCAACACCATCTATCATTGCAATTATATGATGAAAATATCATTAGATGACAAAAACTCATTGTAATAAATTGGTCAAAAGTTACTGCTCCATGGGGACAGCTTCCTCCTTGTAATTTCAAATGAAAGAAGGGTGCTAATATAGATGCCCTATCTGTTTTAGGGAATGTAATCTATAACACATCATAGAAACTTCTAGAAGAGAGGCATATTATTTTATGCACTGAGATAATAGACACACATTCATGTATACCAGAAAGGCATCCACATTTCTGAAAATCAGTAAAATCATCAGAATTGAGGTGTGCTTTGGACCAAATAGACATAACAAGCATTCACAAAATATCTGATTCAATAATGCCTAGATATACATCTTCCTAATTGGATATGGAATGTTCTCTAGCATAGACCATGTTAAGCCATAAAACAAAGCTGCACAATGTAAGAAGACAGAAGTCATATCAAGTATCTTTCTAATGGAAATGGGAGAAAACTACACATTAATGGCAGGAAAAAATGTAGCAACTTTATAAACACATGGATATCAAACCATAGCTTCTAACAATGAGGATATGAGATGAAAAGAAAAAGTTAACACTTCCCTGAGGCCAACAAACATGGAAACACACCAAACCAAAAACAACTGATGGCTGCCTGTGTCACAAAGAAAAGATCTCAAATTAACAATGTATCAACTGTATGTCAATAAGCTAGGAAGACAAGAGCAAACTCAACCCTCAATAGAGGGAAAGAAATAAGAAAGATTATCACAGAAATAAATGAAATAGAGCTTAGGCAAATAAGAAAAAAGGTTAACAAAGCAAGCCATGGTGTTTGTGGTTTGTTTTGAGAAGATAAAGTTCACAAAACTTTAATTACATTAACTAAGAAAAACAGAGAAGATTCAAATAAATAAGAAATGAAAAATAAGACATTTCAAGTGACCACAAAAAGAACAAAGAACGAAGGGCAACATCATGGGTAATTATATCCCAACAAACCAGAAAACTTAGAGGAAATGGACTAATTAGGAGAAAGTGAGAAATTCCCAGACACATTCAGCCTTCATTAAATAATGAGGGAAAAAAGTTCAGACAGTATGAATAGACCAATAATGAGATGGAAATTGAACACTAATAAAAAAATAAATATTCCATCAAAAGAAAAGCTTAGGGGTGGATGGTTTCACTGCTGAATTCTACAAAATAATTAAACAAGAAACAATACTAATTCTTCACAAATCAGTTCACAGAATCATAGGGTATGAATCCATCCAGACTTATTCTATGAAATCAGCATTAGGCTTATACCAAAATCAGATGAAATTATAACAAAAATAAGTAAATAAAATTTCAGAATACTATCTCTAATGAATATTAATATAAAAATATTCAACAAAATACTGATAAAAGAAATCTAGCACCACATAAAAATGGTCCCTCCCATGATCCAGTGGGTAGTCACAGGGTTCAATAATGGCTGCCAGTAAAAACATGACATCTCACATTAACAAGATGAAGAATAAAACATAAATGAACACGTCTATAGGTACAGGAAAGATGTATTACAAAATTTACCATTCTTCTCAGGACAAAAACTCACAATCTAGACATAAGTATCCTGAAACATAAGGGCCACATAAACAGACCTACAGCTAATGTCAAACCACAGTAAATGAGAAAAAAAGTAAGAACATTTCCCTTGAGAGTCAGAATCAGACAAGAATAGCACCTCGATTCAATATAGTAATGGGGTATATTCAATATAGCCAAAGCCTCTAGGGAAGAGAAATAAGTTAGCCAAACTGGAAAAAAAGTTGTTGTTCTTTTGCAGATAACATAATCTTGTACACAGAAAACTCTAGCAACCACATTTTTTAAAAGCTACGCAGTCTAATAAATGACTTCAAGGAAGTGAGAAATATCAAAGCAATATACAAAAGCTAATATTGTTCCTGTGTACTAATAGTAGGGTACCAGAATAAGAACTTCAGAAAATAATTCCATTTATAATGATATAATATGATACAATACCTAGGAATAAATTTAACCAAGGGGGTAAAATATTTCCCCAATAAAATACATATAACAGAAATGAAATAAATTGAAATAGATACAAATAAATGAAAAAATCTCATGTCTCTATATTGGAAAAATAAACACTGAGATGCCATTACTACACATAGTGACCTACAAATCTAATATAATTATCATCAAAATACAAATGAAATTTTTCAGAGAAATAGAAAAACAGTCCAAAAATGTCTATTATACCACAAAAGACGCCAAAGCAATTTCAAGTAAAAATAACAAAATGGGAAACATCACAGGATCTAATCTCAGATAATCACACTATAGAAACCATCACAGCAGGTGCTGCTATTAAAACAGACATGCTAACCAATGGTGNGAAATAGATAGCTCCATAATCTATTTCTAGATCAAAGAATTTCAACCGAGGTACCAGGAACATGATGGGTTAAAGGAAACTGCATATACAGGTGCAAAAGAACATAATCAAACCTTTATATTTCACCATGAACACAGAGCATCTCAAACTGAATTAAAATAAATGACATGAAAATACTAGAAGAAAATACACAGGGACACTTCAAGAAGTCAACCTAGGCAAAGATTTCTTTTCTCTATTTTAGGAACATAAATATTTTTCTGCGAAAGTTTAGTTCAGTTGGGAAAAACTGCTAAATAATATTTAGCAGAAAAGAATAAAACTTTTGAGGGAGTAGAGAATGCATGACATTGCAGGGTTTACAAGTCATTTCTGGAAAAAGAATGAAGAAGGAACTGGCTGAAGACTTGGCCAAGAAAATGAAAAGGAAAGCACGACTCACAGGCATAAAGAGAGTGGTTTTTGACATCTTCCTACTACAGCCCTGGAACCCTGCTGGAGCAGATGGATAAAGGAAATAAAGTACTTTCTGTGACACCTTCATGATGAACAGAGCTAATGAGATGTCAGTCATCTGGAGTGACCACGCATATTACAGAGAGCTAGAGAGAGGGGGCCTGTAATGGCGATTTAACAGAAATAACCAACTCTCCACATTCAATAGCAAATTTTTTTATTGATTTTTCCAATGTCCCATTGTGTTATCAAGAATAACCTTAGAGAGAGAAAAAAGATGACTATGCTTNTGCTGTTGTTTTTTTCAAGCATAAACACTACTTTATTAACAGTAAAATTGTAACACAATAACTTAGTAGCACAAATCCAATAATGTAACAAATTAACTACAAGATGAATTAACAGGCATTGCTTCAGCTCACACTAGTGATCTCCTTTCCACAGGAAAAGCTAATAGTCTAGTGGTTCTGGCCAGGTCTGCATAGTACAAGAATACAGACTTGGCGCCAAAAACAAAACAAAACAATAACAAAACAAAACAATAAGTTAATCCAAACTTCAACATATTTGGTTGTTTTCCTTTGTCCTAAACACACACACACACACACACACACACACACACACACACACACACACACACACTTGTCTCTTCTTGGCGAAAGAAAATCCTAAAGTCAATTTGATCAATTTCATATATGTCAGCATTAAAATATTTTGTGTTTTCTTGACAATTTACTCAAATGTTAGTCTTATTCAGTACAATCTAGCACACAATCTGCAATAATGAAAATTATCTTACACCTTTTAATAAAAATAAATCCTCCTTGGATTGTGATCTGCTATTGTGAGCATTCATGTCTGAGAATGGGGAGAATAAACCTGGGTGAAAGGTAGCCCTGTGATAAGTACCACCCACAAGACTACTAGGAAGCTAAGGCATGAGAACTGGGTATAAGCTGTAGACGTCTGACTAGAAACACAGAAAATAAAGTTCTTAACATGGGTGGAAAATCTTATGCATGAATTTCCATTAGTCTCACAGTGGGATTTTACCTAGAAAACATGTAAGTACCTCAGGAAATCATAGATCATAATGCTGTCCGGAGAAGAGTAAACCAATAAAATCTATACTCAAGTCCCTTCATTCAAGTGTGCTCCACTGCCATTCTTGGGGTTCAACAGGGTTGAGTGTTCTAAAGCACAGATCTTGAGTAGAATATGTAGTCCTTGCTAAATTTACTCTTCTAAACATGTAAAGCTACCTCCATATTAAGCAAAAGAATTATTCCTTCCACAGCCTCTTCATAAAGAACAACTGTTTGGTGATGAGGCTGAATGGAAAGCAGCTGTCGCCCCTCACAAAGGAAAGCTTGACAGTATTGCTAGAGGAGTCATGAGTCACCCATGAATATGGAATTAGCAAAATGATCATTTGTTGGATTGTCAAGTCTTGTCTCTATGAAATGAAAGTCTTAANGAAAAGATCTTCGACAAGTTAAATACACCCTGGCTTAATTGAGCAGAGAATATTCATGAAGCAGGACTGGTTTGGAAGACTTCAGCAAGTGGTGTGGTCAAAATGACATTACGGACTGAAGAGGAAAGGCAGACATCAAGACAAGTAATTGGCCAACAGCCCTCATTTGAATCAGTGGCTGCCTGGGATTCACTGACACCTGGCTTTACTGACTTGGCCCTGCTACATGCTACAAGAATCTACTCCCTTAGTCTGCTTTCAGTTAGTTTATGTCCCTAGTTAGCAGTTCACTCACAAGCTCTGAGCCAGGATCAGTTCCTAAGACAAATTCAAATGAACAGCTCCCTGCTCTTGATCACCCCTCTACTACTAAGAAATTTACCACTATCTTAATGCTTGGGCCATTTTCGGTCTCCACCATGAACAGACTTATTTGGTTTCAGTAAGAACTCCAAAGGCATGATACCCTCTCATTTTAACCACTATTTAGTGTATTTCTGATAGTTGACAACTGTCTACATACACATGTTTAACACTTGAGACTTTATATTCCATGTACAGTGCCTTGAGAGGTACTATTACATGACTTTCAGGAGAATAATGGTAAAGGCTGTGGTATACCCCTTAACAGGAGTCCCTATGAACCCCACAACNTCACAGTCAAATAAATACAAGCTCTGACAGCTACAGAGTTCAATGGTATTTGAAGCCAAATAGTTACAGTCCTTATGCAGGCTTGAGAGTAATTAAGACCCAAAGTTTACTCAGGGGCCCCTGTCTTACNGATGTTTCCAACTTTTTCATTATCCTGCAGGTCACAAGTTAAAATAAACAGAAAACAAATAGTAGAGAAATATCAGAAAATCTTGAAAAACCAGAGCAGTCTTCCACCACTTAGGATCCTGGCACACCAGCCATGTCTGTCAGATTTCATAAACTCAAAGTCCCCTGTGCACAATATAACCCACTCTGCAAAGAAACATGAGACCCAAGAAGAAGCACAATTAGCATCTAATTCAATCAATCCTGAAGCACTCCCCACCATCCAGTCATTCAGCAGCTTCTCTTTCCTTTCTGTAAGTCCCCCGGGACCAATTGACAAAGAAGGCAGAGTTGGGCATTTTCTTTTTGTCATCCTAAATAATTGACTTCTCAAAAATGCATTTACATTTAACAACAAAATAAAACAACAACAACAAAAAAAACAAACAAACACAAAAACCAGCATCATAAAGTTGGCTTCTGTGCACACTGGGCATTAGCTTTATCTACTAGCTTACGTTTTGTTGTTTTCATTTTCAAGTCTTGGCAATGTCAATCAAAATACATGCAATGTTTCTGAGGTATTTGGGACCTCTGCTATGTTGTTTTCCTACAGTCATTGTAACCCGAAGTTACTTTAGTAAAGGTAAAGTTGTGCATTTACCTAAAACAACATAGGTTCTGATTGCTGTAGCACCCAGAACGCCCATGCAATGAAGCCACAGAGGCATCTCAGTGTGGAGGGCCTTCTGGAACCTTCTCTGATCTCAGAGATTAGGTTGACTGAGGACAGATAGAGAACCAAATCTGAATGNTAACTCCTCAGTGAGNTTTGAATTAAATTTTAGTTACTTTTCTCAGTTCAGATGGCCTCTTTCAGGCTATGGCTATAATGAGCATACCCTTGCCTAAAGTCCCAAGTTTATATGCTGACATCTTTCTTATCCACCGAAGGCAATAGAGGGTACCTTACAGGATGGTGATTCAGCCATGATGGTAGTACTCTTATGAATGGGACTAGTTCCTTATAAAAAGAGATCCCTGGGAGACCCCCCCCATGTGGTCCACATGTAGGGACTGGAAGAAGGGGCCACCTATGAAGGAGGAAGCAGGACCTTAGGAGACATTCTTCACATCAGCACCATGAACTTGGACTTCTCAGCCTCCAAAACAATGAGAAATCATTTTCTGTAAACTACCGACTGTGCGTTAACTCTAGTGTCCCAAGCTAACTGTGACCATGGTAACTGAGACAGCTTGGCATGAACTCAAGCCAGTCTACCTCCAGAGGAGTCAGATACTGGGAAAATAGTGTGAGCTCTGGTGAAAGAATCAGGCTCCTTGGAGGTTTAAACATTTAGAAGAAGGGCTATGCTTGATTCATCAGAAATTCTATTTCTTACCACTCGGAGAGGTTAATATTCATTAGTGTAAGCTTGACAGTTTTTGAACAGGTACATTACATTTTGTGTGTGCTAGGAACATTAAAAATCAACTGGCAAGTGAACTTTTTGACATTTTCAAGTATTATTTCTAACAAACATTTTCCCCTAAAATATGTCTATGAGAATAAAAAGAATAAATTATTCTCAAATTATACAGGTTATGTNCAAAGTTTTGAAGGTTAATAGACATTAAATTTGTACACTGCTGTTGAAGTGATTTTTTTATTTTATTTTTCTTCTCTGTGTGTGTGTGTGTGTGCATGTGTGTGCGTGTGTGTGTATATGTGTGTGTATGTGTGTGTCTGTGTTGTGGGGGGCAGTCGTCTGGAGACCAGAAGAGGGTGTTGCATACGTGTCTTAAATCAGCACTTAAATGTTTACTTGTGCTATCTATAGATAAACATAGATGAAGCAGTTAAGGTTCTAAACCCTATAGAGTTACACAATGCATGCTAATCTAAGTTTTGGTGTTTCATTTCTCTGATGGTCCCGGTCAAACAAGGACAGTTTGATTTCACTGATAACTGGTGGGAGTACAAAGCATTACTTGCTCAGATNGAAGGAAAGCATCTACTTTAAAAGGAAAACAAACACCCAAGAAGTCATTTGAGGAAAGGCAGGCAGGGATTAGAAAACATATTTTCGCTCTGTTACCAGACTCTTCCCAAAATTGAGATTTTAGCTTTGGCTGACAGCATATGTTTAGCATTCCAGAATGTCATTATATAATTGACTTAATTGACATTTTCACTGTGATTTCTGACTATGAAACCATTTCACGTTCCCTGCGTCCTTCAGGACTGGGAGGACCCCTTTGGAAACAGATCCTCCTTGCAGTAACCACTTTCTTTCATGAGGGCATTTGAACTGCCTGAAGGTAAATGGGGAAAGGGTCAAAGCAGAGGAGCCGATTCAAAGTGCTCTGTCATTTCCTCAGTGCTGTGCAGTGCTGTGCTTGCCTTGGTTGGGGGATTTAAAAGGCTGCAAATGAGGAAGACCTGTGCATCTTAAATTTTCTAGAATTTCTGGGCTTTGTTTTCTCCCTCCTACACACTGCACTTGGTGAAGCAGAAGCAATGAAGCCACCACCTGCTCAGGAGGCTCTGAGAATCTAAGCCCAGGAATGAGCAGTCTTAAAATGCATCCGAAACCATTTCCGACAACAGTGATAGTGATTGCTTACATCTTTGTCTCCTGTGAATGGCATACCAGAGACCTCATCAAGGGTTTTACATTTACATTTATGCATTCCATTTTTATTTGTCTGCTTTATTTATTTATTTGCTTGTTTGTTTATTTATTGAGATAGATTATCTTTACATAGCCCTGGCTGTCCTGGAACTTACAACGTAGACTGGGGGCCTCAAATTCACAAAGATCTGCCTGCCTCTGCCTCCCAGTTGCTGGGATTAAAGGTGTGTGTCACTGTACCTGGCTAGTGCATTCCATTTCAAGGAAGAAAGCTTCTGCCTTGGGAAGTGCTCTGTCAGCTTTGTAGCAGAGGACATGTGGACCAATAAAGGAGGAAGTCACCTGCTTGGGAAGTTATGCCTCATCTCCCTTGCTTCATGGTACTCTGCCTTTTCTTTCTATTCGTTTTCCCTCCCAACTACAGATAACTGTCCAAGTCTATAACAAACTCTGAACTCTTCTATTTCTCACGTTTCTGAGTGATAGGACATACCTGTGCATGACCACTGAAGTTTTACCTTCATGACTCTTTTGAAGACATGCTGCACCCAAACGATGTGGAAAACTCTAGAAACACTTCTTCTACAATGGCAGGACTAGACTCTCAAGTTCTACAGCTGATTTTGAGATTCGAGCTGACTATTTTTCCCCCTGTAATAGAAATTAGAGTTTCTGCTTGAGTGAGTGTCTGTGTAAAGCACTGTGTACATTGATGAATTCGGGGAGTGTGAGTTTGAGAGTTTGTGAATATGTAGATAGATGTGTGAGTAAATGTGATTTTCAATGTGTGGGTAGATGTGTGTCTTCTGAACTCTGTGAAAGTTAGTGTATGGTGTGTGTTATTGTACGCATGTATATGACTTTGAGTGTGTGGAGAGCTTGTATAAATGTGTGTGAGTGATGGGAGTTTTTTAATGTGTGAATATATGTGATTGAGTGTTTGTAAGTGTGTATCCATGAGTGTCAGCATGTGTGTGTTTGAGAATGTGTGAATATATGAGAGTATTTGAGTAGGAGTGATGGGGTGTGTGTGTGTGTGTAATTCTTGGAAATTCCATATGAACAACTGAGTTTAACTTTCTTAACATACAACTTCTAGACATTATTAAAACTTTAATGTGGTGGCTGGAGAGATAGCTCAGCAATTATAAGAACTGACTGCTTTTCCAGAGGACCAAGGTTCAATTCCCAGCAACCCTCTGAAACTCCAGTTTCAGGGGATTCANTGTCTTTATCAGGGCTCCATTGGTGCCAGGCACACAGTGGTAAACAGACATACAGGCAAGCAAAACACCATCCACATAAGATTTTTTTCTGTTTGATTTGTTTTTTTTTTTTTAAAGTAGAATGAATGTGCATCATTTATAAGATCTACCTCAGATATCACAGCCCAGATTTGTAAGGTGGAGTCTATCTATTAAAATGAACAAACAAAAAAGAAACAAGATAACACACTAGGAGGTCCTCATTAATCTGCCTTGATAAATACTCAGTTTACTGTGATATAAACAACTTCACTGTGGCCCCGTAACATAGCTGAGAATACACACACACCCAAATGCCCTGTCCCACAACACTGATTTCTGGTTTTGAACAAAGTCGGCAGCCAGCAGATGCACTTCCCCAAACTGCGTCTTTTTCACAGACTTCAGTGATACTCTGCAGAGAGTGGAAAACGTACCTGAGATAAAGCTCATGCTCCATTGCAATCCTTAGATACATGGTTTCCATCCTAGTTTGTTCAGCCCAAATAAACACAGAAACCAAAGTTCTCACTTGGGACTGGAGTGATGGCGCTGCAGGTAAAGGCACTTGCCTTCAAGCCTGGTGAACAGAGGTCCATTCCTAGCTCCCACAGGATAGAGGGAGAAAAATGGCACCTGCACATTCTCTGACCTCCACTCCCACACTGCGGCAAATTCCCCAAACTCTACATGCAAATCAATTAATGTATTTTTTAAATTCTCACTTCTTCAGATAGTGAGAAAATTTTCTTCTTCATAACTGACATAGAAATATCTTACTGGTTTGAGCTCAAATAGACAATCATACAAATCAATAAAGAGCAGACCTTCTCTCGTCCAAGAGATAAAGATCTTGGTGAGCCACTAATCCACTTGGAGTGATCACCCAGTTTCTGATAATGAAAAACACAATGAATTGAGCAGAATGAGAAAATTTTATGTTGATCAGAACAAATACTTGTGGTTTCAAATGGTCTCCTTTTAAACAAAAATGCTTTACAGACTTCATTTTTTTGGTTGAAGGATCCTTCCTCCACTGAGAGCTAGATGGAGGAAGCCTGAAGGACTTCCCCAGCCTTGGGAGGCTGGGATCCTGCTGCTCTGTTGCAGTGTTGTGCAAAATGTTCTAGTCTGACACCTTTGCCTATGGCTCATTGTCCCTATTAATAGAATTAGGCTGAATAAAACATAGTAGTTGAAATAAATGAGTGGCTGTTCCTTGACTTAAAGGAAGGGCAGCACTCACCTCCACACCATTCCTCATTCAGAAAAGATAATTAGGCAGATTTTTAACATTTCTAATCTGATGACATTTTTAATATTAACTTGCTAATACTAGGAACTTTGATCTGGAAAGGTGAATTCATTTTGAAACCTGAGATTCATCCATCTGCATACACAAATGAGACTCATTTGTGAAGATACTTCTCATTCATGATTTTTCACACTTCCTACCTGGTGAACACATTTATTCAGTGTAGGGGCAGCACTACCTCCCCTTGCTGTCTTCAGCATAACCAAGGAGACACTGATTCTGATTTTAAGGATTCACTTATGGGTTTTACTAGAAATATTGTGTCAGAAGCTTCATATCACATACATCCACATACAAAGAAATTATTTTATTAATATGTTTTGTGGGTGAATAGCATTCAGTTGTTATAGGGAATTTTTAGCAAGTGGGATTCACAGAATGAGTGATTTTTCAGGCACATTTCATCACACTCAAAACATCAGTTATTGTTAATTCTCTTTTGACAAAGAATGCAGGCTTTCATTTTAGAAAATGGATACATATCGATGTATATATCTATAATTGGTGTGATATATAAAAAATATATATTTTTTATTTTTTTCTTATATTATTTTTATTTCTTATATTATCATCAATTATAACAAGGTATAATTTGGGCATCTATGTAAGTTCTTTTCAATTGCCTATTGATTGATAATGAACTCCCTAAAGTCATCCTTCATTTGAATGGCAAATGACTTTTAGTGTACCAAATAAATTGTCAGAAGGATGCCGTAGTAGTGCAGAGCTATGACACGTCTCCTTCCACTAGAATCCAGCATAGAAGATGACCCCTGACAAGTATAACAGTGTGAAGGTTGGCAATTGTCTTGGTATAGAAAGTGTCAGAGAGTCGTGAATTAGGAATCAGGAAAAACCACCCCAGAAATAAGGCTCCAGTACAGATTGAAGAGTAAGTCACTCCAGTAAATAAGGACAGAGTTTCTATGGGAAGAAAGTGGGAACAAAGCCCTGAGGATGGGAGAAGTAGATTATGGGAGAGGTGAATTATTTGTTTATCCATTAATATATGTAAAGTGAATAATATAATTTATAATGATAGATACACAACTGATTCACCTATCATATCTAATTAATATAATGATGCAGATAACATAAAATATATGTATATATTCTATACATATGTGATATATCACAGTTTAACTAAGCTCTTGTTTTGTTTCAGTTGTTTTGCCTAATGGAAGTTTCTTTCAAATCTTATCATTAACTTTATAAATCTTTCATAGTGTGAATTTTTAAAGTCATGCCTAGATAGGGTTATAGTGTCATTTACTCTTCCTTCCTTCTTGTGCTATTTCCTTCTTCTAAGTTTTAAACAAAATGGAAAGCATTTGGTTATAGAAATTATTTGGTTTTAAATAATTTTTTACATGAATTTAAAATTTTATTTTTCTGTTGTGCTGGGGATCCAACCTCAACAACTCAAACTAGCAGAAGAAATGTAACCCTAGTGCTGAACTACACTATCAACTCTCATTTCGCTGTCAAACATTTACATTATCCAGGAGATTGTACAAGCTCAACACAGAGCATTTTAAAGCAATTATCTATCTCCTGGCATGCAATGGCTTTCTCCTCCACAGTGGTATACGCTACAGACACAGCTCCCTCAGCTGCTTCTCTAAGTCTACCACTACCCCCACCTGCCAGCCCCCTGGACCCCACACTCCTGACTTACATCTCAATATCTCTTAAAAATTCTTACATTCCACTTTATTCATGATGCTTCTCCAAAACAATATCAAATTCATGGAGTTCTTTACTGAACATCCAGTTAAGAAGCTAATATTCATTCATATTAACATAAAATATAAATAAAAGTATAATTCACCTTCTTTGTGTTTAGTCACTTATCACTCAACAAAAGCTGTTATTGCCTTCGTATTATAATTCTTCAGAAATAGCTGAGAACAAAGGAAGACATTTTAAAAACTATTGGCATGCACATGACATGAAATTGGGACAATAAAATAAAATAATTTAGAAAGTGAACATGAATAACAAGAGAATTTGGCTATCCTTTGGAGAACTGAGGAGGATTAACATAACCCTGAAGCAATGGGATTTACTGGATTCTGAAAACACAAATACCTGTGCTTGTCACAGCGTGAAGTCTGGCAGATGGTGACCAGATATTACCTAGAATATGAAACAAATATCATTAAGTGTGCTTCATGTTTTTAGAGGCAATTCAGCTAAAGTTGCTCCAGCAAATACGAGTTAGTTTTTAAAACTTATAGCTAAAGCAGTGATTACACAAGTAAGAATATATGGTTCTTCTCACAAAATTTATCTTCTGTTTTATTCTTCTCTTTAAAGGGGAGCAATGGAGAGTGGAATAGAGGGCACAAGTTATCTGATTGGGTAAATGGGAAATGAGTGTTCTAATTATGGGTGAGGGGAGGAAGACAAATACAGCAGAAGGAGGGAGGAGAGTGATATAACAGTAAGGATGTCTGGAAAGTTCTAAGGAATCATACTATTAACTAACTTTTAGAAATACCTATAATACACATAAGTCTGTAGATAAACATATATATACATAGTTTAAATAAAAATTTCCCATCTGGAATGACAAGATCCCCACAAGAAGCATAGACCGTCTAATAAGAACCTCAACACCAGGTATGAGAAGCCTTCCTTTGAGTTGTTGGTGTAGGCTGTCCAAGAAACTCCCAAAACATTACTGTTTATTGCTATTGCCCTTTGTTGGCCCACAGAGGTAGAAGATAAGTTCCTGTTGTTGAAGACAACAAACACTTCAGACACAAGATTCAGAGGTACCTGAACTGTAACTGACCTGAAAGCCTCCTCCCTGAGGACTAGTTTTCATGGTACCTGAAGGCACCAAGCAAGCCTCCAAAGGAGGGAAACAACAGTTCACCCAGCTATGATGCCTATGAACAACAACAACCAGCATGATACAATAAGCCTAAGAGTGCAATAGTAGCACACATACCTTGTTGGTAACCAGCTGCTCTCTAATTGGACTTAAGGCCCACTTGACAAGAGGGAAACCATGCCTGATACTGGAAACCCAACCAACTACCCAGGGCTACTGAAGTCATGAATCTTGGAGGACCTACAACCACCATTTTATTAAAGTAGCATAATCCCTAGCTACATACTAGATCTTTATACCCACAGATAAGTATAGNCCTCATCCCTTGTCAAAGAAACTTCTCTTTGCAACAGATGGAGACAATTACAGAGAACTACAACGAATCAAAATGAAGAGCTATGGAAGTCAGTCCCAACTGATACATCTACAACACAACCATGCCTAAGGCCCAGGAGTGACTGCGGAAGAGAAGGTTTAAAGATTGGAAGAACCAGAGGTGCAGGGAGTTTCCTATGAGATTGTGTCTTCTAGGAATGTCAGAAGCTGCACCCATAAAGTCTCCCCAACATGACTGCCTAAACATGNGCTGAACAAAACCAACATCAATAGACATGCTACTGTGGGTAAGGGAAAGCCCACAAGGTCTCATCCATGTACAAAGAACTACCAAGAACTAAGGAACACTGAGAATGGCAAAAATAGCCTTCCCCATGGAAGGGCACACCAATCAACTACCAATACCAAGTGGCTGGCCCTGAAAAAATGCATAAAAGGAACATTACACAAACGAACAGGTTGCATTTATATATTTAGTAATATATATATATATATATATATATATATGTATGGGTATATTAAAAAAATTAAGGAGAAAAGATACTGTGAATTTGAAAAACAATAAGGAAACAGGGACATGAGAAGCTTTGAAGGGAAGAAAGGCAAGGGGAAAAATGATGCAATTATAATCTCCAAAAAACATTTTTAAAATGATGTGTATGTATGTATACCTGTGTGTACAGGTA
This sequence comes from Neotoma lepida, assembly GCA_001675575.1. Taxonomy (NCBI): domain Eukaryota; kingdom Metazoa; phylum Chordata; class Mammalia; order Rodentia; family Cricetidae; genus Neotoma; species Neotoma lepida. Next base: position 22,984 of record LZPO01044827.1, on the reverse strand, counting down.
CCCAAGAAAGCCAAAAGAGGTTGTTGGATTCCTGTGCAGCTGGACTTANAAGCTGTTGTGGGCTACCTGTCGTGGACACTGGGAATGGGTCCTCTGGAAAACAGTATATACTGAGTCATCTCTCTTGCCTTCTGTTCTGTTTTTTTTGTTTGTTTGTTTGTTTGTTTTGTTTTTTTGTTTCTGTGTGTGTGTGTGTGTGTGTGTGTGTGTGTGTGTGTGTAAAAAGCCTAGAAATTCATAACCAGTTATAAAACTCATAATTCTTACAGGAATAATGACTTCAATACATGGACATGTTTATAATGTCTCCGCACTCTGCCTATGTTCTGATTGTGACTGTTCTAGGGAAGAACACAGATTCAGAGATACATGGCCTTTCTTGGTCAGCATAAACAAGAATTACAGACAAGTATTTCTTGATCATTTATTTTCATTAGCAAGCCTGCTAGACATTTAACATTTCTGAATTGAGTTAATAAAGAATAAATCAATCTGATTTTGACAAAAGACACCAAATAGAACTATTTTCTGGGCAATTATCTTCTAGTAATTCTCTGGATTATTTGCCCACATCCTGTCTCCCAGAAGGTATACCTCCAGCACATGCTAGGGTTGAAGAAAGCCAGATGACCCCTGATAAGGTCTGCTACCTCTAAGACCTAGCTTTCTTCAAGTATTCAAAATCAAACCCACAAAGGAAAAGTTATGTGCTCACTGAATTCAAAATATACCAGCAGATTCAAAATATGTTTCAGATGGATTTTCAAAGCTANTAAGCATTTTCCATTAAATCTGTACAACTTGTTGAACATAACAATCAAGAAAACTTTTGGAACGAATGATTAAGAGAACTTTGAGTAAGTTATTTGGGCAGTGAAGGATAGAAACATCATTAGAACTTGTTTATATTTCATCCTTCACAGCACATTACCCACCTTGGAAATTCTAGGGAGTCTTGCTTTGGTATGCAGAAAAGGCCTCACTCCAGTTACAAATTCAGCTTTTGTCCTCTCAACCATGTAACATGACAAGCTGAAAGTACATTATTGAAGCACAAATTCATCGTTAAATTAATTGTCACTGTGAAAACAATAACACAGAACACATAAGCAAAACAAAGAATATCCCTCTTAGCTCAGAGATCATAATAGTTGAATGGATGGTTTTGCTATTACATGTTTACCATAGTGTGTGGCCAGCCTTCCTTCCTTCCTTCCTTCCTTCCTTCCTTCCTTCCTTCCTTCCTTCCTTCCTTCCTTCCTTCCTCCCTTTCTTTCCTTTTTTGTTTCTTCTGTGTATTCGTGTGTGTGTGTGTGTGTGTGTGTGTGTGTGTATGTGTGTGTGATAGTTATATTTGCAAGATGCCCAACTGGTTATGTGTATGCTGAGGCCTGAACTCTGGTTCTCATAATTATGCAGAAAGCATAAAACAGCCCTGATCAATTCCTATATCCCTATGCATCTTATTCTTTGGAGAAAGGGTCTCTTGCTGAATCTGGAGCTCACTAATTAGTCTGAACTGGCTAGCCTGTGAGAACTGGGAATCCTCCTGTCTTCCTAGAGTTAGGATTACAGATATACATCCTAATGCTTGGCTCTTTATGTAGGTGTTGGGGATCAATCAGTTGTGTGGCAAAGCTTTTGACCAGCTGAGCCATCCTCCAACCCTATCATCATTTATTCTCACTATTAGTGTTTACTTATAATGACTTAGAGTATGCTATTTGTCCACANGATGATAGAAATGGTCATTCTCATGTCATGCTAATCATAATAAATAGTACACATTCTCATTGCTTTGTTTTCTTGATATTTTTACTTCTAGCTTTTAATTTTGTGATATTACTTATAAGAGAATCCATTAAAAATGAGTAGATGTAGGATGGGGGTGTTCACTTAGCATACACACAAAGCCATGGGTTCAATTCACAGTATCACACAAACCAAGTATAATGATGCATGCCTATAATTTCAGCTCTCATGAAGGTGGAGTCAGGAGGATCAGGAGTTCAAAGTCCTGTCTCTTATACACATCTAGATGTGTATAAGAGACAGCACATGGATTTAAAGCCGTTTGCTTTTTAATTATTGAAGCCATTGCCCTTAGCTCTTGCTGAAAGGAATGGTACTGGACAGCCGTCACATGTTCATTGACGTGACCATAAAAGATTTACACAGTGTTTTCCTCACATTTAAAATAGGTTCAAGACAAATACCACAAAACTGTTGACTTGATTTTGGCTTGAGGTTTTTAGATAAATGGGACTTTTATAACAATGGATCTGTGGTTGGTATGTAAAATGAATTTAAAAAATCTTAATTAAAAAAGTAAATAAAAAAAAACAGTTGGCTCAACCTTAAAATTCATTATTTTAAATCATGATGAAGTTGATCTGTCAGTAAATTAAGAGGAGGGGGCAAAGTTTAGCTTAATAACCTCAAAGTTACATCCTGAGAATTCCAAAGTTTGAGCAGTTGTNTGATTAAAATCATCTCTAGGGAGAACTGGGAAATGTGTATTACTATGTATGCAATGCTCAATATTCATGAATAATGCAGTATAATTTCTTAAAAATTAATTTACATAATTCACATTAGCTATATAATCTAATAGCATACTATACAGGATTTCAAATTAACCATTCAAGAAATGATTCTACAGAATTAGCATCCTTATTAGTTAATACCCTCATTAATTAATGAGTTCATTTCCATTCACACCTGTAGGGTGTAAAAGGAATTTGGCCATGTTCTGAGTCAAGAGAAGGTGGTAATTTGGATATCTATGGTGTATTTCTTTAAATGAAATGTAAATTTGGATAGCTTGACCTAATTACATACCATTTTTAAAACTCTGAAAAAATATTTGAAACACATTTATAAAGATTCCCATATGCTTACATATTTATCTCTTTGTGATAATACAGAACTTTTTTCTTAAAATAAATTAAAAAAACTAGAAAGCTCTAGTTTCAACCAGCTTTCTTCAAGAGTACAAGAAAGACTGTAATGAATATAAGAAAGTTTCTTTATTTGGTTTTTAAAGATTAGTGTTTGTGTGTGTGTGTGTGTGTGTGTGTGTGTGTGTGTGTGTATGTGTGTGTGTCCATAGAGGCCAGAAGAGAGTATCAGATCTTCTGAGGCTGGAGTTACAGTCCATTATGAGCCACCCTATAGGAGTTCTGGGAACCTGCTCTAGGCCTCTGCAAAAGCAGTATACACATTTAACCTGTAAGTCAGAGGTTCTCAGCCATTGAGAGTCATTGCTCTAGGCCATCTCTCTAGTCCCACAAGTTCTATTTTTTAGAAACNAGTTTTAGAGTTGCAGGAGATGCTGTGAGATGGAATGCCTGCTGTCCCTTTTCCTACCTTCCAAATTTAGAGAAACACAGTACCATGTTCATGGCTAATGACTCTGCAAGGGGCTTTATCCATCCCTCCACCATGAGAAGATTGGGGAATTTGATCTGGAAATTTACAGTGACTGCAGCACTTGGCTGACTTTTTCTCCTGTCTTTCCTCTTGTTTGTGGTTTTTTATGCATTCTATCTTTTTATGCATTTGTCTTTCTGTCTTTTATGCATTTGTCTTTTTATGCATTCAGTATTCTGAATATTATTTATTCTTCATGTATCCCTGAAATTCATGTAGCATTTTATTTCATTTACAGTGTAACTTTAATTTTCCTCCCATGGTCATGCAGAAAGTAGAGAATTTAAAAGTAAAAACAATTTAAAATATTTGCTAAATCCTCTTTTCACAGAAGGCAATAAGCTTCGGGATAGTTTAAATTCTCTCTGTGTGTTTCTACACCAGAATACCGAAGACTAATTTCCTCATAAAATGAACTATTTTATTTCCTTCATAAGTGTGGTGCCTGAGGGGTCACGGTGATGGTAACCTGGTTAGAAGCTTGGGCTGAGTCTTAACACAGCAGAATAGTGTAAAGGGAAAGTCTACACGCAGAAATCATATGAGTGGGGCAAGGAAGAGAGAGGGAGACTACCAAGAGACCTGGGTCATTATTTTTAACATTCTGTTCCCATGGAAACAAATCTACTCCAGAGATGACTTGCTCCTGAAGTACAGCAACAGTCCATTCATCCGAATGCAGCTCCGATGACCTGTTATTGCCTGCCTCTAAGCCACACATCTGAAAGGTTCTGTTATTTCAGCACCATCACCATGCAAAGTGAACTTCCCAGAAGGGAACCTGTTGGGGACATAAGATGACCAAATGATAGCAGTACTCATAGGGGAAAGTGGTTACAGAGAAATCCTAAAATGAACTGCTTGAGACATACCTGTAATCCCAGCACTAAGCAGGCTGAGGAGGGAAGATCACCAGTTCAAGGCCAGCTGGGAGCTGCATAGTTAGTCATGCACCAAAGAAAAGAGAAAGAATAAGAAAGAAGAGAAAAAGTAAGAGGCAAAAGGATGGGAAGGAGAGAGGGGATGGAAGAGAAGAGAAAAAGTTGAAATGGTTTGAAAATTAGTTCTATCACCAGTAAATCTTCAGCTAATGTCATTGTTTTTTCTTTTCTTCTCTTTTTCTTATCATAAAATGGCACTGGGTATTAAGCTTAGGTGGATATCATTTTAATGAAGTAAAATTCATAAGAATTAGAATGAATAGCTAATGTGCAGTAAGAACACTTCCATGCAACTAACCCTTCAACATGCTGTAATTACTTGATACAAGATNAAAGCACTAACCCCTGTGCTTTCTCTAAATTCTATGGAATCAACACTCAGGGCGTTTGTAGATTTGTTGATTTGTTGCTAAATAGATTGTCTTTATCTGCAACATTCTCTTCACATGTAAAAATTGTTTCATCAAACTGTATCCACTCCTTATTGTTTATAAAACTGAAACAAAAAGTTCTGCATGCAAGTGATAAACTGTGGTAAATGGTCAACAATCTTCTCTTGCTAATGATTTGTGAGTTTGAGACCAGCCTGGTCTACAGAGCAAGTTTCAGGACAGCCAGGGATACACTGGAAATTCTGTCTCAAAA
>LZPO01044827.1:0-17892 GCA_001675575.1 Neotoma lepida | reverse complement strand
AGACTAAAAATCATTTTGTAAATATACAAAACTACTAAATAAAAAAATTAAAATTGAACAAAAAATTAGTTGGAAAACCTATATTTTAAATATTGCTTTTTGAGGAAAAGTCCCTGTGAAGATGGTGTTGGTGTGAATTGTCTTAATATGCTACCAATAGCTGAGGACAGCACACATAGTGAATGAGTTGATGTTGAACTANACAATTAAACAGAATTATTCATAGGACCACATTCTTATACAATCATTTAAATCTCATTGCTTGTACACATTTTATAATATGCAGACAGTTTTTTTCCAACACTTGGCATACACATAGTTTAAAGGCCTCTGGGAATATTCTTCAGGTAGATATAAATTGTATTACTTGGTAGTTTTCTTACAAGTGAGCAGTCGTCTAACGATTTGGAGGAATCACAGAGCNGGACTAACATCACCTCTATTCCACAGGTGAAAGNTTCATTTATTTAAAAATGATTTTCCAATTATGGATACATATGTGTGTCTCTGTGTGAATCTGTGCACATGAGTGGTGCACTTGTGTAGGCAAAAAAGGGCACCCACATCCTTAGGAGTTGGAGTTACTGGCTGTTTTGAGCCACCTTGATGTGGATGCTGGGAACTGAACTCAGGTCCTCTGTACATGCAGCAAGTGCTCTCAACCACTGAGCCATCTCTCCAGCCCACCGAGGAGGNTCATCTTTTTAATGTTTGTTTATGTTACAGAGATGCCATCTTTCTGAAATAATACTGATACACTTTCTTACTTTTCTGTGTTAAATTGACCAGCCACACAGTACATTAANCTTCTAAGATGGAGCAGCCTTGGAAAATGCCAAATTTTCTTTTCAGTTCAATCTTAAGAGTGAGACTCTAGCACACTTAGTTACTGGTGAAATATTGAGACTGGCCTTTTTGAAAATATATTTGTTAATNGTATACTCACCATGACCTTTAAATGTTACTTTTTTCTATTTNAATTAAAAGAATTCAACATAGAAAGGACCTGCCATGTTTTTACATTTGTAGATGAGTATTTATTAAAATCAAAAACAAAGAATTGGAACCATCACACCCCTATCGAGGCTGCCTCTTGTGAGCAGAACAAGAAGACTAAAATTTCANTTTTCCTTTAAGTACAGGTTGATTATGAGTGATTGACAGCATTCTCACCCTTAGTCTGTGGAATACAGAATAAAAGACAACCTGCACACTCAGTGTAGCTTTCTAAAAATCAGTGTAATATTTTTTAAGGTGATGGTGACAATGATGAAAGACAANAAAAAGTCAATGTTCTTTAGCTGATAGAGTACTTGCAAATTACTAAATTATGTAAATTCTTGTTGAATACATAAATCATCTTGCTCAATCCATAGGATCCTACAAGATTAGAATGCAANTCTCCTCATCTTTTAATATTATGAACAACTGGCTCTAGAATCAGACTTTGAATACCTCATTTTACCCTAACTCCAAGCACTACATCTAATCCTAACGTATTGTACAACTTTCTATAAGGAAAGTTTTGATTTAGATTTCTCATAGACAAGTTAATGAAGTGGGTNCAAATTCTNCANAGATTCAGAACACNGGGAAGTAGGGATCAGATTTCACAGCCTGATTCCCCCANATAATCTGCCATCAGAAACTCCTCAGCTTGGGTATCTACCACACTCAATCCTCACCTCAATGATCCCAGCATCTACATCAATGAGCAAAGCCACTTCTGTTCTTGGGTTAGTATTGGAGGATAGAGGATGTCTTAGAGCTTCAGGCATAATTCCACCCTCCTCTTTCTCTTCATTCTAGTGGAGTTCAAGTTAGCCTCTCAAATCTGTCTCAACTTCACCAGAGTTTTTTTGTATGTGCTTCTTTGTTAAGAATCAGAGCCACTAAGGCTCAGGGAACATCTTGGAAGAGAGAACAGGGAAGATTATAAGAGACAGAGGACCAGGGAATCTTCTATAAACTAGTGTCTCCTAGATATGTTAGCCAAGCACACCCATGAAATATCTGTCTCTTATACACATCTAGATGTGTATAAGAGACAGGATTATAAGAGACAGAGGACCAGGGAATCTTCTATAAACTAGTGTCTCCTAGATATGTTAGCCAAGCACACCCATGAAATATCAACAATATGGTTGTCTAAACAAAACTTGTATGATGACAACAACAGTTGACATGTCAATATAGATGGGAGAAACTTCACAAGGCCTCACCCCTAGGTACAAGCAATTAATGACTGTTGAGGTAGGGATAATCAGTCTTCTCCAGTAGAAGTCAGCTTTAAACATATATACATATACACACAAGCAATACTAAACTCAGGAGGTTATATCTATNTACACATATTTATAAATAAATACATAATAATTAAAAATAAGTCATCTTCTTGGTCATGAATTTGAGAGCTGTTGGAATAGGAGAAGTTGAGGAAGAGAAGGGGTAGAAATTATGTAAATATATTACTTGTGTGTGAAATTCTCAAAAATGTTTTAACTAAATTAATAAAAAGAATCAGATTTAGGTTTAATTACATGAACTAGAGCACGTCTATCATTGTTCTGAGGTATTTTTGCCAAAATATAAAAAATATGATCTGTCCTTTGATTTTGACCCACACATTCCATCTGGTCCTTCTATCCCTTCTCAGGGAAGAAACTGTGTGCTGATCATGTTTCTGTTCATAATTAACTTCTTGGGGATGTCTAACAATAAGGATCACTCATTTTTCACAGTGACTGTTCAATTCTACCTACATTTAGAAATTTTAAGGCCAACCATTCTGTAACTGACATCTTAACATCGTGTCTTCTGAACTCTGGATCTGCCCTTCCCTGTTCCCATCTTTCTATCTCAGATGCCCTCCCATGGCTTCTCATCTCTCTAGTCTTCAAAGTTTTTGCTTACCTTGACTTCCTCCACTATTTCCAGAGTACACATAATAATATCAACCTATCTGTGATCCAAAAATCTAAATAAAATTCAGTCACCAATAACTCTACAACAAAACTGAATGCAGCATTGCCAAGACTTGTTCCAAGTGATAAAGGTCTTCAGAGACTAATTAAAGTATTTCATTGCATAAAATAAATAATGCTACCATTGGATCAAGAATGATTGGTGCAAGTTTTAGGTGGTTATGACAAGTAGAAGCGGGAGACAAACAACTCAGTCTAGGATGACTAGATAGTACACAGGAAAGTGAAACATTAGACAAACNTGAAAAATCTAAAACNACAGTAGGGAGATCTGGAAATCAAAAATTAGCTTGAGCTTGCACAAAATATTTTAGTATACCTTGATGAGGAGATTCTTGCTGCCTCTGATCTGTTTCTACATCTCCCTCCACTCTCCATTGACATGGGAAGAACAAATGATACAAGAAACTGGAAATCACCTAGAGGAAATAACAAAAACCCAAACTTGCCCTGCTCTTGCAGAAAACCTAGATTGGATTCCCAGCATTAATGTGGAAAGACTCACAACTACNTGTAACTCCAACTCCAGGAGATCTTATATCCTCCTCTGGTATCTAGTGGCACCTGTACTCATGTGCATACCCACACATAGACAATCACACACATAATTAAAAAAAAACACAGAGAGAAAATGTAATAGCAATCTCATTTATAAAGTGTGCACAGGATAAGAAAATTACTTACAAAAAGTAAATTTTGTTATTGTGGTGTTTTGAATTAGAATGTTTCCTACAGATTCATATGTTTACAAANTTGGTTTTTAGCTGGTAGAACTGTTTGGGAAGGAGTAGGAGGTGTGGTCTAACTGGAGGAGATGTGTCATGGGGCAGGCTTTTAGGTTTCAAAAGCCCATCTCATTCACAGTTAGTGCTCTCTGCCTCCTGCTGGCTGATCAAAATATACGATCTCAGCTACTGCTCCAGTTTCATGCCTGTCTGCCTGCTGGCATGCTCTCCANCATGACAGTCATGGACTCTAACCCTCTGAAACCATGAGCACCAAATTAAAGATTTCTTTTTATATCTCATCTTGGCCAAGACATTTTAATGACAATAGAAAAGTAATTAAGACAACTACCAATAGAAAATCTTAGTAACTTTTCTCTTTAATTTACATTCTCTTTGGGAACTCTGTGATCACCACCCTCATGAGTGGATCAGTAAGGCCACTGCCTTCTCCAGGGNCTATTGTGCCCCCACAAGTAGACACGAGTTCCCTTCCCACATGTGCTCTATAACACAATAGACAAAAGAAAAATTAAATATCTTTAGGAATCACAGCAGTCAATGTAACAAAAGGGGAATTAAGTTCCTGTTAGTTGTAGTTATGTGTATATGTGTATCAGTATTTGGATGTGAGTGGAGTGACTATGGAAGCCAGAAGAGGGCACAGGATAACAGGAAGTTATAAGCTTATCTGTGGGTGCTAGGAACCAAACTTGGATCCTCTTGAAGAGCAGCAAGTACTAACCTAACCACTGAGCTGAGCTAACTCTGTAGCCCCAAGGAAATTAATTTTTATGACAGTGTTTCTTCTCTTTATAAACCCAAAGTTAAGAACTCTATTGAAATTATTTCTATGGGGAATGATGAGGAGATTATTATATTTTTAAAAAGAACCATCGATGGCCATCTTTAGTAGCTATCAGAGAAGTTTGTGCCAACCAAAACAGTATTCTGCCCTTCTCCCTGACAAAGCCTGTCCACAGTAATACTATTGTATGTCTCATATCAATATTTTCCTGTGTTTCTGCACATGCCTTTGTCCTTCTGAACAAGGATTTGCAAAGATCTGAGAAAGAATTATTTACTTCTTATGTAAAAAGCTATAAAATCCATCTAAGATGGTTCATCTCTGTAGCAAGACTTCCTAATTAGACAAACAATAATTCTAGATTCAAAGAAATGATGTTTCCTACTGTCTAGATGCAGAAAGAATATTTTATATNAGGTGGAGTGTAATTGGATTTATGTTGATGCTTTTGATCCATTTAGACTTGAGTTTTGTGTAGGGTGATAGAAATGGATCTATTTGCGTTCTTCTACATGCTGATAGCCAGTTATGCCAGCACCATTTATTGAAGATGCTTTCATTTTTTCCATTGTATAATTTTGGCTTCTTCGTCAAAAGTCTGGTCCATAGGTGTGTGGATTTATGTCTGTGTGTTCAGTTTAATTCCATTGATCCAACTCTTTGTTTTTAATGCCAATACCATGATGTTTTTATTACTATAGCTCTGTAGTAGAACTTGATCAGGGATGGTGATGCCTCTGGCAGTTAGTTTATTGTACAGGATTGTTTTAGCTACCCTGTTTTTTTAATATGAAGTTGAGTATTGTTTTTTCAAGGTCTGTGAAGAATTATGTTGGAATTTTGATGGGGATTGCATTGAATCTGTAGATTGTTTTTGGTAAGATGGTCATTTTTACTATGTTAATCCTACTGATGCATGAGCATGGGAGATCTTTCCATCTTCTGATATCTTCTTCAATTTCTTTCTCCAAAGACTTAAAGTTCTTGTTATACAGGTCTTTCANTTGCTTCATTAGAGTTACTCCAAGATATTTTATACTGTTTATAGCTATTGTGAAGGGTGTTATTTCCCTGATTTCTTTTTCAGCACTTATCATTTTTATATAGGAGGGTTTTTTAGTTAATCTTGTATCCAGCCACTTCACTAAAGGTGTTTATCAGCTGTAGGAGTTCCATGTTAGAATTTTTGGGATCTCTTATGTATACTATCATGTCAACCCCAAATAGCGATACTTTGATTTCTTCTTTTCCAATTTGTATCCCTTTGATCTCCTTTTGTTGTCTTATTGCTCTAGCTAGAACTTTGAGTACTATATAGAATAGCAATGGAGAGAGTGGACAGCCTTGTCTTGCTCCTGGTTTTAGTGGAATTGCTTTGAGTTTCTCTCCATNTAATTTGATGTTGGCTGTTGGTTTGCTGTATATTGAGTTTATTATATTTAGATATGTTCCTAATATCCCTGATCAGCCTTAATACAAGGGGAGGTGCTTAGTCTTACTGCAACTTGATATGTCATGCTTTGTTGATACCCATGGGAGGCTTGCCACTTTCTGAAAAAAAACAGAGAAGGCGTGGTTTGGGGTTGGTGCAGGGAGATAGGGGAGGGGCTGGTAGGAGAGGAGGGAGAGGAAAATGCAGTAGGGATGTAAAATAAATAAATAAAATTTTAAAAATCTAAAACTAAAATTACTATTTGATCTAGCTATACCACTCTCAGCTATAATGCCCAAAGGAATCAAAGTCAGCCTGTTACAGAAATCCCTTCACATTTATGCTTACTATGGCACTATTTACAACATCCAAGTTATGGAACAAGGTTAGATATCCACCAATGAGTGAATGGATAAAAAAAAATAATGTACATACACAAAGTGGGATTTTACCCAGCCATAAAGAACAACAAAATTATGCTATTGTCAGGAAAATGAATGGAACTGGAGACCACTGGAAATAAGGGAAATAAGATGGACTCAGAAAAGCAAATATCATATATGTTAATCATATTTTATATGTGACTATTTCTATATCTATTTTTCTCAAATGAAAGCAGAGTGGTGAATATTTGGGAGAAAGGGAGTGGAGGAAGAGAGTAGATAAAAGAGGGTAATAGGGGGTGAAAATGAAAAAAGTACAATAATATGAAAATATCATGATTAAACCCATTACTATAAAAATTTAATAAACAATAAAAATAAAGATAAAGATAAAAACAAAACAAAAAAGAATATTTTTCATAAGACTTTGCCATCCAAAAATCTAAACATTTCATTTGTTCTTCTCTAGAATTGTTACATATATGAATCAAAATGGAAGCAAATGTGGGCATCAGAGAAAAACCTGGGAAGGCATCCATGAGACAGGGGGAGATAAGCTTTAAAGAAGGGACATGGCTAAGNTAATGGAATATATGTGATGTGAAAGTGAAAATTTTAGAGACTAAAGGTCATCTCAGGAAACAGGGCTCCAGGAAATGCAGGGAAGGACAAAGTAGATGGGATGTGGGGTGGGTTGAGGATAAACCAAAACCAAGTATGTATNAAAATGTCACAGGAAACTGGAGACTCTAATGTAACATAAATTAATGACTAAATAGATGAAATAAGCATTGCCCAGCAGCAAGTTTGCCCTTGGTGGTATGTCTGTCTTCACTGAGTGCTTTAGATTTCCAATGGTGGTAACAGTGTCATTCTCTGGTTCCATGAATTTTGGCTTAGCACATCCCACTGTTGGGCAGAGAGTGGAGCTTCTCAGACACCTATCACCTGTCTTCACACTGGGGACACTGGGGACATCTTGTGTTTACTCTAGCCTCTTTCCTTCCCTCTTCCCACAACACTTAGCCTGACTTCTGCAGTCATACTGTTGGGTATTTGGCTTTTGCTTATGGTTTGAGGGAAATATGGAGGCAGGGGCCACATGAATACTACTTTTAGAATGTGTTAACATTTTATTCAGTTCTTATACCTCTTTTGCCTAATGTTTATAATAAGGAATTCTGTAACTTTGGAACACAACTTGCTGAGTGCCCAGATAATTAATTGTTTTATAACTCTAGTTCCACTAACAGCAAATAGATACTTTTCAAATGCTTTTTCATGGATAAAGTAGTCTCTGTTTTGTGTATATAAATAGTAATCATTGGCAAAATGAGCCTTCAAAAACAGTGTGGAGGGACACTCTCTCCAACATATTCTAGCTGAGGCATTTCATCCTTCCCAGAGCAAGGAGCTCATCAAAACCAGAAAGAAAAATTATAATTTAGTCCCTAATTATAACTATATGTGGTAGAGAGAAAGAGCAAAATAAATTTTCTGCTGGAAAGTGATCAATTCAAATTAAAGATAAAATACAATTTTATTTTCTGTTAGCAGTTTGTCCTGTGCATGAACCAAAACAGAAAAGCTAATCTTCTGGCAGAGATTTCCTTAAATATTATTTGTGTCTTTATCTATTTTTGAGTGTTAATTTGTGTAGAATATGAATGTGAGTGCATGTGTGTGTGAGGGTGCACCCGCCCAGGTATGTGCATGTGGAGGCCACAGGTTCACACCAGGTGTCTTCCTCTGCCACTCTCCACTTTATTTTTATTTTTGGGACAGGGTCTCTCACTGAACTTGGAGCTTACTTTTTCAGCTAGAGTGGCTGGCCAGCAAGCACCCAGAATCCTCCTGCCCCTGACTTTCAGCACCAGGGCTATACCCCATTTCATCCAGCTTTTTATGTGGGTGCCACATTTGCAAACCAAGGTCCTCAGGCCTGCATAATAGACACAGTATCCACAGAGCCATCTTCTCAGTCCTCAAAGTGGCTTTTGAAGGTATCAGAAAATATGAAAATGTTTTATTGTATTTTTCTTCTATAATCTAATGATTAGAAATATTAGATTAAAAATCATACCACTCATTAGATAGATAGCCAAATAAGTTAACTCAATAGAATTCAATTAATAAATACTTTGGTTATTGTTGAAAATAAAAATTGACATACTTTATGCTCCTGAAATGTTTGGTATATATTTGGGGAGAAATAGAAAGGATGACATAATAGGTATTGAAGAACCTCCATATGGAGTTTGCTTTCTTTGTGGCAAAGCTAGCCATTTGGGCAAGAAACTGCCCTTGCCTCGACTGCTGACAGTATGCTGTCCAAATTGGACAAATAGGACACAAAAGAAGGTGATTGCCAAACTTTGCCAACACAAGGTAGGACAGTCCTTCAAAATTTCCTGCTTCACAAAAATTTGTCAGATATTCTAGGCCTATCTAGGCTGAAGATGGATGACCCAATATTGCAGAGGAGCCTTGGGTGAGTATTCAGGCAGCCAGATGTCTCTGTTGTTTCTATAGTTTCAGAAGTTGCTTGCTTTGCACTTCCTGCTTACTTGGGTAACATTATATCTTTTGGGGTCTCTGATGGGGTTGAAGATTAAATAGTTATAGTTAGTTTTCCTTAGTTAGGATAGAAAGTAAATTCGATACAAAACTTTGGACTCACTAAGGATAGATAATGGAGTATTTTCCCTGAATTTGCCAAATATTAATGGACTGGACATTGTGAATATATTTCTTACTTGATAATTGTTCTTACTGTATATAGTTATATTTTGTTAAAGTTTTACCTTTCCTTTTCATTAAAATAATAGCTGATAATTGTTCTTATTGTATAGTTTTACTCTGTTAGAGTTAAAAACCTTTCCTTTTTATTTAGACAAAAGGGGGAAAATGTTGCAGGAGATTTGTTCGTGTTTTCACTCTGAGACCACCAATAGAGGGGACCATAGAGTTTTCTGGTAGACTCAGAGAAAATAGAGGGATAACGTGTCCTTAAAAGATGTGTAGTCTTTTTGATCAGGGAAGATGAAGAGGGTGAGGTAGTCATTTCTCTGTCACTTCGTGGATCAATCAGATTCATTCCCTAATATGTGACTCCTGAGCCTTATTGAATAATAAAACATTAAAAGAAGCCACAATACTACTGCCCACTGTTTCTGCTGGGAATTCCTGCTGTTTCAATTGGGCCTCAAAGCCTACTCTCTGTAACTGAGCGAGGATAGTCTTTCTGTTCTTGGAACTCCTTTGTCTTGTGTCTACATTCTGCCTGTTTCTGTTCCACCAAGCCTAGATCCTTTTGCTTATATTTTCATCATTTTCTATTTGATAGCCTCTAGGTTACAGGTGCTTATATTATTGGCAACTTGATGTCTTTATAAGAAAAAATAGTTGTTAATCTCCTTAGGTTATCTGCCCCCATCTGCAGACATGCACACAAACTGGTTATGCATAAATAGATCAATGGGTTCAGTCTCACANAAATTCAAAANTCTTTTGGNTGTTATATTTCTCTTTTAAATTGTCAATCAGATGCTGAATTTAACTGACTTTTCCTATAAAGTTTCCTGATGCTTGTTCCTTATGCAGAAGTCTAACAGATAATTAGTTACATTATTCTTCTACAGAACTCTGGTACGTGGTCCAGCCAGTTGTACAATTTCATTTCACCTCGCTAAACAAAACTTATGTTAATCATGTTGTTAAACATTTTTAAATAGGTTTTTCCTTTTATTGAAAATACCTTTTATTGTCACATATATCCTGATTACAGCTTCCCCTCCTTCTGTTCCTCCCAGCTCCTCCCCACATCCTCTCCCATCCCTCTCATTAGAAAACAAACAAGCATTTAAGGAGATAATGATAAAATGAAATAATATGAAACAAAACTAGTGCATGGGAATAGAACAAAACAAACAGAAGGAAAAGAGGTCAAGAAAGGGCACAAGAAACAGTTCTAAACACAAAAACACACTTGTTTGCACACTCAGGAGACCCTTTAAAACATAATATATAAGCAAGGGGCANTCTGCTTTCTCTTCTGCAGTATTCCTTGAGACCTGATGGGAGGGATTTGATGGAAACATCCTGTTTAGGGCTGTTTAGGACTGAGTGTTCCAAGGTCTCTCATTCTCTGCATAGTGTCTGATTAGGGGTCCCTGTATTTTTTCCCACCTGCTGCAGGAGGAAGCTTCTCTGATGATGACTGAGGAAGACACTGATTGATGAGTATAGCACTAGGAGTCACTTTATTGCTATTGTTTTTTAGAACAGTAATATTTGATTTTTCCATGTGTCCTGGGCTATCTAGTTTCAAGTTCTTGATCAACCAAACAGCGTCAGGTAGGTAGGGTTCCATCTCTTGGAGTGTGCCTCAGGTCAAATCAGATATTTGATGTCAAACTCTGAATGTTTCACATCAGGTTGTAATATAAAAGACACAATAGATTCTGAACCTATGCTGGCTAATGAAAAATGTCTCAAGCTTTTTCACCAAATAAATGAGCTTACATCTTATGATCAACAAAAGTGACAAAAAAAAATCTATCTTGCTAGTGCCTATGATAAAGCCTGTCAAAGATTCTTTAAATGGTTTTCTTGTCTGTTCTTTTCTTCTAATAAGGACAAAACTAACCAAACTATTTTCTTAACTGCGCCCTCGGTACAATTTTAATAGTACTAATTATCTCACTTTTTATATGTTTACAGATATTACCTCACTCACTTAGCATGCTCCAAGAACTTTATGCTATCACCAAATGGTTGTCTTGTGTTCTGGCCCTTGGCCATCTGTTAAATTTTATTATGGCCCCTTAGAGAAACCATCCTGTGAGGCATTCCAGCAGCTGGCCTTTCTACACTATCCTTTTGTCAGCCTAAAGCAGTTAAGAATGATCCAAGCCTCCAAACCCCTAAAAGCAGTTGGTGTGTTGTCTGAGTTGGAGACTAATAGGCCATGGGACATATAACATATCCCTCTTCTTGTCACTCCGGGCATGCTTTCCGGTACTCAGAACTATAACAGCTGGACTGAAGCCTCTTTGTACCAATTAACATCTCCATCACACCAGATCTCAAAATGCCTTAAAGAAATTTTAGGTCAGCTTAATATCCTTCAGGACCAACTCAAATCTTTGGCTGCTGTAGTACTCCAAGGGTAGATCTGACTACTGCTAAGGATGAGAATTAGACCTAATCCATGACCAGTATAGCTCTACACCAACAAATCCTGACTAGTTTGGAATGGGGCCCAAAGACACGAGGACCAGACAAAAAACTTGAACTACAACCTCTCTGTCTACGTGGGCTTTTGGTTCCCTCCCACTCTGGCTCTTCCCCTTGATCACTTCTTTCTTCCTTATTATCCCCAAACCTGTGTTTTCACCCTGTCTTTTAAATGTTTTACATACTGAACTTCCCTTTACACCCAAACAAAATATTTCATGTAAATACTCCCAATGACTCTCTGCACAACAGCTCCCTTTATTACTGATAGATGTGGAAAAGGACCTTTAAAAGGCTGTAGAGAAACTCTGGATGCAAAGCACCATCATCTCTTTCACCCAGGCCAGATACAAGTCTTTACCTGAGTCCTCTGTTTTCTCCTGTCCCCTTCACTCAATGCTCTGCAGTCCCTTATTGTTTCTGCTGGCTCACTTTGGTACAGCACTCCTGTCAGTAGGACTAGTCACTATCACCCCGAATCAACTCTATACCCAACTTCCTCTAACTGGCTATCTCTGTCTCTTCCATCTCTCCTCCTCCCCCTCTCTCCTCCTTCCTGTTTCACTCTATAACCAAATNATCTATCCTCAGCCCTTTACTAATTATTTCTCAAAAGTTTCTATAGGGATGCATGGCAACAATCGCATGACCCATCACAGCAAATCAAGTCAAAATTCTCCTCCTGCTAAGTGACCAGAGGATCCCCCTCTTCCACAGACTCTGAATTATCCCTTCCTGATATTGACCCTCCACAGCAGGAAAGAGCTAAGAAAGGATAGACACCCCCACTCCTTTTTTTTATAACTTTTATAGGGTTTGGGACTACAGAGTGCCTCCNCTGTAAAAATAGAATTCTTATGAGGTTATAGCTGGCCTTGATCAAACCATTATCAGTGGTCAGCCTGTCTCCCAAAATAACCTGTCTTGATGGAACAGACAATACAAGCAGGGAGAAACTATAGACTTATTCATAGACCCAGCAGTTGCATTCAGCTTCCCATTCCCCAAACTCCTATGAAAACCCCAGGTATCCTCTTCCCCATTCACAGGTGCCCCCTTCCCAAGGGAGACTGTCTGTCCTTCACTGTTTTGAAATAAACAATCTCTTCTACTGAGGTCAGACTGGTCTCTTTCTGCCTTTGTCTCTCAAAGCTATCTCAGAAATCTAACAGTTCTAAATCTGTTATATATCCAATTCTATTTACTTCAACTTGCTCTTTCAACTCATGGTTTTAAAGATTTTTTTTTGTTTATAATTCTGTATATATCTGTATATATGTGTGGTCTGTATGGGTATGTGCACGTGAGTGCAGTTGCAGACAATGGCCAGAAGATGGTGGCAGATACTCTGGCACTCAAGTCTTAGGTGCTTGTGANCCACCTAACAGGTACTCTGGGAACTGAATTTGAGTCCTCTGAAAGAGTAGCAACGCTCTTAACTGTTGAACTACCTCTCCAGTCCTAATTCATGGCTTTAGGCTACATCTTAAATATAGTTTCTATTGTATTAGCAAAATATCAATTGACACAACCCTGGAAGTAAAACTAAAAACAGAACCCTCTGGAAAACAGTGTTCTGTGAAGTCCCCCCTTCTAAAATGGTGGGATGTTTCATTTATCCAGGCATCCCACTTAAGTGGATAGTGGATAAAAGGACTGGAGATCCTGGAGAACTTGCTATAGAACATTGCATTTACTTTGTCCTCACAGTATTCCACTTTCTCCATGAGGTCGGAATTAATCCTCCTTCCCCAAATTCAGTCATCCCCATCAAGACCATTCAGGTGCTAGATATAAAGTACCAGGGATCAGAAAGGATAAGATTAGTGTGCAGTTATCTCAGTTTGTGTTTTCAATATTAAATGATCTACTAATGACTTTAGACTATCTACATTGAACCTCTCTTCCCGACTCTAACAAAAACAAAATATATTTAGAAGGAAGATAAGCAGAACGGAGGGAAGTGAGTAACCTGTATGCATGGAGTGCCTACCCAAGAGCACTTGGCGAAGAAGTCTGGCTTCCCTCCCCAGGAGTGAGGAACACTGACTCAGGACTTAGTAACAGTTTGGGATGGAATCCAGGGATATGTGACTCATTGGGAGAAAAATCTAATTATTTAAAAGTGGCTTCTTTGTTCACCTCCTTATATTGTAGACTCTTTTTACTTAGGGGATCCATGCTCCTTTTTCATACATGAAAAATAAATTATTTTCCAAAATACACTGTGGACATTTTAAAAATAATTTGTAAGTCTAAATTTGTAAGGAAGGCCGGCAGAAACTAAAGTGTGTAGTATTTCTCAATATAAAGGAAAACAATTTCTTACATTTTGAAAGATGCTTCCCAGAATACTAAAATTTCAAAATACAAAATGACAAAAATACGATTATTTTCTTAGTGATGTTTATTTAAAATTATTAATTATTCATCCTCAATATTATTGTATTATATTAACACATAGTATTAGCTTCTCAAAAATTTTAATGTTAAATTATAACAAACACTTATTAAATAGAGTGTCATGAATGTTATAAAGCTACATTTTTTAAGGCTATTATCCAGGGTGTGTGAGGGCAAAGACACTTTCCAGCAAGCTTGATGACCTGAGCTCAATCCCTGGGATCCACACAAAAATTGTTCTCTAACCTCTACACACAAGTCTTGGCACATGCGCTTCCACACACAGTCACACAAAATAAATAAACAAAGGCAATAAAAATTATCCAGTGCTTACTTTGCTAGTTGTGAAACAAAGTCAAAGCTGGGATAAAAGTTTTAGCAAAAATTTCACAAGTCTCCATCTGACAAGAACAGACTAAGGCTGAATATAGCATCACATGTTACGTATCTCATTTTGGTCAAGCACTCAATGATGTCCTAAGGCAGCAAATATAAAACCTAACTCCTCTCAGGTAGGTCTCACAAGATGCTTTGGATAGGCACAGGTAACATTGGGGAAAGATAGCCTGTGCCAGTCTTTTCAGAATGATAACTGATGGTTACTGGGGTCACAGAGCTGAAGGTGGTCAGGTCCATAGAGGGCTGGAGGTCAGCAGACTTATGCTGTGCACTGGTCTAAATCATCCAACTGCTCCCTCTGTGTTCTGCAAAAGGCATTCTGGAGCCTCACGGGCTTCCTAGCCCTTAACTTCATTTCAGGACTCTAATGAGTCTCCTGGATGAGGCAACCTTTAGCTCCAACACTGTTTAGATTCCTTCGAGATCAATTAAAATTTCTTGGGTAAAGGGGATATTATCCTCCTATTTCTATAATTAAACTTCTTTCAAAGTAACATGAAAAGGAGAGCAAAAAAAGCTCCAACTATAATAAACTCTAGTACCTGCTGTTAAGAAAAATACGTATTAAGCATTTACTTTAGACATGATAGACACATTATAGACATGATAGAGAGAGAGAAAGTGTGTGAATGTGTGTGGGTGAGGTGAAGGCGTATATGTGTGTGACTGTGTGTGTGTGTGATTGTGTTTGCCACTTTAGACATAATAGAGACATGTTACCAGGAAGTTAACACAAAATAAGTAAATGAGGATAAAGAGTTTGAGATTCTGCAATAAAAACTCACAAGAGGTTTTAAAAGCACATAAATAATAAAGCATGTGACATTTAGATAATGTGTTTGAAAGCTTTAAAAATTAAATAATAATATTTTAAGATGAAACATCACAGGAAGAAGCACTAAAATGTTGATTTTCTACTTATGAGTCAGAAACTTTAGGGCCTATTATTTCAATAGTGATTTCCATAGAACCATTATATTACTATCAAATGGCAGCTTAACAACTCATGACTCTCATCTTGAAGAAAGACTTTTTGTTTGAGAGAGAGGGAGAGAGAGNGGGGGAGAGAGAGAGAGAAATTGAGTGTGTTTGCCACAGGTGTGCAATTGCCCAGGATGGCCAGATCCCCTAGAGCTAGAGTTACATGCAATTATGAGCCACCCCGCATGGGTGATGAGGGGTGAATCCCAGTCCTCTAAAAGAGTAGTAAGCATACTCAAGCACTGAGCAACCTCTCCAGCCCTGTAAAGACGTTGACCCTACCTCACACTTTACACAAAAACTAATACAAAATGAAGTAGAGAATTAAATGATGAAAACTAAAACTCAAATTAGTCAAATAAAACAAGCGATAAACTTCTATCACTGTGTGTTGTGATGTATTTTTTATCTCTGACATTAAAAACACAAATCACAAAAAAATGAGACTTTATAAAAATTAAAAGCTTGTTTTTCAAATAGTCACCTCAAAACAGTTAGAGGACACCCATAGAACGGGATAACATCTGTGAATAACACACTTGATAAGAATCTGGTACTAAGAACATACAAAGAGCTATTCTCACTCAACAGTCAAAAGTTAACCTGACTTGAAAATTGGCTAACTGTCTGGAACCATATATTTAAGTGGAAGCACTTAAAATATAGCTAGTTGCCTTGAAAACTGGAAGTGTAAATCTGAGCACATCACAACCACAAAGCAGCTTCCTGCAACAGTGGACAATAAAAAATATTTATGAGTCAGAGAAAAGCTCAGAACTTCAGACCCAACATCCTGGAATGGTCTTGAAGCTATTGGAGCAGTCTATTTGATCCCTAAAACATGGAATTTGGTGGCTAATCTTGGTTGTCAACTTGACTGCATCTGGAGCCCACTAAAAACTAAGCTGCTGGAAGCTCCAGTAAGGGATTTTCCTGATCAGATTTTTTTGATCAGGAAATTAACGGAAGAGCCAGCCCAAAGTGAGTGGTACCTTCTGGTGGTAGCCCAGGTAAAAGGACTTCTTGGTCCAGTGTTCTTGGATGGGCTCTCCATTCATAGTACGGTTTAATCACTTGACTCCATTCTGCTCATCTTTCTTCTAAATACATTTGGTTGTTGTTAGAGTTCAGGAAGGGAGTTTCAAGCTTCATGATCCTCCAGCAAGGACTCTGCCTTCTAAATGTTCCAAAACTCCAAAAACAGCACCACCAGCTTTGAAATAAGTGTTCAAATAAACAGCCTGTGAAGGACCTTTCACATCCTAAAAAAGTAATCACCGCCTTCCTTCTGGGATATCTTATAGCTACTTAGGGGGTTTTATCCTAGATCACACATGAGAACTAACAAACTAGAGGCATGAAATTCTAGGAATAGATAGAATTTGAACCACCACTTAGTACAACTGCTCAGTGGTGGTTAGCATTAATTGTCAACTTACCACAAACTAGAATCAACTGGGAAGTTTCAATGAAGGGTTGTCTAGTTTAGATTGGCCTATGGGCACATCTGTGGTAATTTGTCTTGATACCATGACTAATGTGTAAAGACCTAGTCCACCATGGGTGGCATCATTACTTAGTTATGGGACCTAGACTGAGTAAACATAGAGAAAGCCACCTGAACACTAAGCATGCATGCATTTATTTATCTTGACTCCTGACTATGGATGTGATGTGACTAGCTGCTTCAAGATGCAGACTGTGACTTCCCTGCTATGGTGAACTGTAACTTGGAATCTGACATAAAATAAAGCATTTCTCCTCTAACCTGCTTTTCTCCGGGGTGTTTTATCACAACAACAGAAAGGAAACTAGAACACACTTTTTTTCTCAGATGAGTGTCAGCATGCCAAAGGACGTACTCGTATATCACTTAATGCCTTCATTTCCACATAGTTCTGTTTCCATTACACAATGCTGGCCTGTCTTTATTAATTAAAATATTTTTATAATTAAATTATAAGGTTTACAGAATTTTATTTTTAATTGAATAACCTAGGTAATAATCTCCATTAGGTGTCATCATAGTCAGAGAAATATAAAGTATAAATTTCCAAAAATTTTTGATTTTTCTTTGAAGCCATTTTAGGCATCTTAGGAAAGGACTGATTGGACTATGCTCAATATTATAAGAACTACATTTTTCTGGAAGCATACTGACACTTCTTTGCTAAAGTATATTTAACAATATGGTTTTGGGCTATTTTCCTACTTGTTAAATACTGAAAAAGTCTAGGCAAGACCAGGGTGACCTGTGTCATTAGATGGGTCATATGAATACCCTTCGAAGCCTCACAAGACATCTTAACCACACTGCATGGCAGTAATCCTCTTTATAAAAATCAATGCAAGAAGCTAGACAGATGGCTCAATGATTAACAGCAAGTATCTCAAGGGCTGGAATTGGCTTCCCAGAATTCACATCAGGTACCCCATAATCATCTGTAATTCTAGCTCCAAGGGACCCAATACTCCATCTAGCCACTACATGCACCCACACTCATGTGCACACACACACACACACACACACACACACACA
>LZPO01044826.1:59461-70053 GCA_001675575.1 Neotoma lepida | reverse complement strand
CTTCTTACTATGTGGGTCCAGGGGACTGAATTCAGGTCATCAGGCTTGGTGGCAAGCATTTTTATCCACTGAACTATCTCATCTGCNCAATTTTATTTATTAATTTATTATTTTTGTTGTTATAGTTGGTGTGTGAGGGAATGGATATTTTCAGTTCTTTTCTATATNTGCCACACTGATTCAACAGCTGGATACAATAATTGGACANATTCTACTGGCTACTACTCTGTAATGTGGATATTGAGGCTTTGTGGGGACCAATTTTCTTGCAGAAACTTCACTCAGTGAAACAAAAGGCCTTCCTCTCCCTTTGGAGCCTCTGATAGTGACTCCTGTCTACTCTCTTTTGCTGACTATGGGAAAGACTTTGAAAAGAGAATTGCCTTAGGATGTCATACTTGCTTTGATAATTCTATACAGTATACCTATTCTCTATAATTTAACTCTTTGTTTGAATATTGGGAATATAGTTATGTTTTCTTGGAAGTGACTTTGATGCTGTCCTAGGTAGATGTATNATGCTTTTCTTGTGCCCCTTTGGCAAACAGTGTCTACTTGTTAGGACATTTGGCCTTAAATATAATGCTCGCAAAGCTACCTCATAAGGATTCATAGATAATTGATGGACTCTGTCTGACTTACCATCAGCATCTGGGACTTCTTTGTAGGGAGTAAAAATGTCATTGAGTGGTATACATGAAAATAGAGCCAAGATAAGCACATTATGCTGGCAGTCTTCCTGNTGAAAACTTGGCTTTCATGGTGAACTCNTGAACCCTCACATCCATTAATTCTAAAAAGAATTATTAGTGTGAATAGAGTCATGGCTCATGGCATTGCTTATGTGGAATTGAAGTAGCTCAGGGCTGCCAAGCACATATCTTCTTCATAGCCTCCTAGTGTCACACCCAGCTCTGTGNTGGTACAAGAGCTGTGGTTCTTTGAAGACAGAAGTCTCATAGNACCCTGTGTTTGCACATGCTGTTCCCTAGCTTTGGAATGTCCTTACGAACTTCNAAATCTATCTCATACTAATACTTACTTTTCTACACTTCAAATGTTGAATATTTTCAATGATTCTCAGTAGCGGTTAGAATGATAGCAGCAAATTAAAAATTCAATATAACAAATGCTTATTGATTATTTGTCAGCATTTGCCATTATCAAGGGTATAAAGATAAATAAGAATTATAACCTAAAAGCTATAAAGTTAAACTAACAACTATAATAAACTAAATAAATGGTCATATAAGAGAGGAAAACAATTACTTTTATCTTTACCAATTTCAGCCTCATTAGTTTGTGTGGAAAACAGGTGTTTTTATCTTTACACTTTTTAGATTCATTGGCGGGGCACCTGCAAATAAAAGAAACAAAAGCAAAGAATAAGATTAGAAAAGAAAATTGAAGTTTATCCACCTGTGATCACACTATTACCCTAGAGCACTGAGGTGGGTAAAACACGGGCCTACCTACCATTCTAGTAGAAGGACAATGCATTCAGAGTGGAGAGTCACAGCAAAGGAAGAGAGCTTAGCATTCCCTGGGCTTCTTTGTGGCTGAAATAGCAGAAAATACAGAGGACTAGTGAGTTGTAGTGGTGGTAGGTTACAAACCTACACATTGGGGTGCCTTCCATGTTCCTCCAAGTAGAGAGAGTAGAGAGGTGAAGAGGGATAACTGTAAGAATCTGGGGTTATCTTTTAGGTAAATACAGACAAGGCAGGGAGCTTTTATTTANTTAGTTTTGGTCTATTCCTTCTCAGCTTTCCTAGCTCAAAATAAACCTCTTTCAAACTACCATGTTCCAGGGTGGTCCATTTTGTATCCATTGTATACATGTGCATATCTTCCCTTTTATGTTGTAAATCAATGACTTCTTAGGTGTGGGGATCACAGACAAGACCAAGCTGTTTCTTCTGACTCGGAGAATTTACAGATGATCCAGGAAGTTGAACATATAAACAACATGTATTAAAATGCTCTAAGCAATGAAGATAGCTAAAATTCTTATCACACCTGTGTGGGGTATCAGAGGNGTGAGTAAATAATCTCAGGAAGATATAGAAGCAAAGCAATACAATTAATAGGAGCTTTCTACATAAAAATTCCATGTCAAGAACATCCTAGGAGAGAAAAAGTCACACAAATATCTTACAGTTACCAAAAGACCTAGGAAAAATATTTTGTGCCAAAAGAGAGATGTATACAACAGTGGGAGAGTGAAGGTTATGACTTGGGGTTTTTCATTTGTACCTGCAACTCTATTANAGGCAATTGCTGCTGTTTCCTGNAGTAAAGAGATTGGACCATGGTGACGTGACTTCAGCGGCTACTAGACTGCCTGTTGTACAGCTGACTCCTGTTACCCCTTTTCAAGGGGCAAGGGAGCCTCTGTGCCTCCNCCTCTCCTCCATTCTTACATTTCTGTATCCTTTTGGCTGAATCTTCACTGTGTTCATAACCATCGCCTAAAAGAGGCTGAAAGATGTTGTTCTTAGCTTCCATGTGAGCCAAAGCAGAGTGGGCAGGGGGCTGGAAATGGCTGCTGACATTCACTGCATTACATCTTGCCTCACAACTATAGAAAAAAATCTGTTTTACAAGGAGGAGTGTCTTTTGTGAACCTGGCATTAGAGAGCAGGAAATATGAGGAGAGATGACACATGGGTACTGCCTTCTGCCTGTTCCCTTTATTGGCAGTGCAAAAAAAAAATGGTGGGAAAAACCATTGTGCAGGAATAGAGTAGAAACTTCTACATGTTCTTTACAGAAAATNGGGCAAATGAACAAACAAACAAAAAAACTGGGTNGAGGTCATTTGTAGAGTTATCTGTTCTGTCACCAAAGTTTTCTGTTTACAGGTGAACCTTTCACTCTTGGAATCCAGGAGTTAACACATCTGAAGTTAGCAAGACTGTGTCTTTAAGTGAAAAGGTATTAGAAAGTATGATCAATAAATAATACAATTTGAACTGAACTCTCCAACTACTTACGGATAATGTTCTGTTTCATGCCAGGAAGCCTGTTTGGTGAATTATAATGTCGCAAGGAGTGAGAAAACATAAGTCACCTTGAAAGCTGATTGAATATAATCAATGATTAATGGCAAATTTGTGGTCCCTTTAATGACCACAGTTAAACAAAATCAAATTGAACCATAAATTTTGGATGCTGTCTGGAATTGGGTCATGTAAAAGTAAGCTTTGTGAAGAAGAAAAATCAATTTTGTAACATTATTGTGATCAGGTTCATAGCTTACAATTTGAAACTTTTCTTTTTTTATTTGAAAAAGAATGTTGACTATCCATTTGCATATTCACAGGTATTTAATTAGATCAGCCAAGTTGCATAGTGGGAATGTCAAAATGTCTCAGTAAACAGCTATACATTTTCTTGTGGTGGATTTTATCTCACTCACATCCGATAAAACCAGCATGAGTTCAATCACTTAAGAGCAAAGATGCTTTAATTATCCTTTCAATGAAAAAAGAAGCAGGAAGTGGACCAACTTAGCTCTCAAAGGCCTACTTGAAATTAGTTGAATGGTTTCGGATCCCCTAGAAGTCTGGAGGTATCTTATGCTTCCATCAAAATAAACAGCAAAATTGTAATCATGTGTTTAAAATATACCATGGTTATATTGATCTCGGGCTTTATTATAGCTCAGTGGACTCTTTTCCTGAAGCTAGGCTGTTCACTTACAACTGCAGTTCAGAAGTCAAGGAAACAATCCATTTTTGTACCACGAGCCAGTTCAGAAAAGGATCATTGTAGAGAGGGTGAGTGTGGGTGACAAGGATTTGTGACCAATGCACCCCTGCTTGCATGGCTAAATCTTACCAAGAGCAGATACAGTGTTCCTGATCTCATCATTCTCATCCCCACACTAAACTGATTTCTAGAAGCTGCTATGGGTACCAACATCAGAGAAGACCCATTGACACATCATTTCTCTTCCAGGGTTAGAGATGAGACCCAAGAGATGGAGACTGGAGTCAGGGCACAGAGCTGGCGAGGGAAATGGAAGCATGAGACCAGCTGGGTAAGTGTATCTATAGCCTATGATATTCATTCTTTATCTGCCAACTGTTGCAGACGGCGTGGAGAAAAAGTTATCCCCCTCCAGTTTATCAAATATATCAATGACTGGCATTTGACTGGCAATGTTTTACTAAATAAGTCTTACTATTGCCATACTGTAGCTTATTATATAGAAAGNAGAATTTGGTTGTAAAACATTATTGAAACAGTAAAGAGAATTGTGACATGGCAAATGGCGTTCATCTTTCTGAAGAGAACAACAGTTGTCCCCTTCAGATAACTGTACACTTTGATTTGCTACAGTCTCCTTCCTCTTTCTGTCTCGTTACCCAGAATCCGAGGACTGGAGTACTCATTGGTCCCTTTATTCACCTGCTCCTAATCCATCATTTCAGCATCCTTTGGAATCAGCCTTTAATATGCATACAGATGCTGTCCTTCTGTTCCAGCCCTATCACTATTATCCTCAGCTCCATTGTCTGTGGCCACTGTATTGGCTTCTTTTCTGGTCTTTCTTGTTGCATTAAAACGAACATTTAACATATAAATCTTATCATGTGTGTTCCTGTTTATGAATTATATCTGAGATAATATAGCAGGAAGGACAAATACTATATAACTTACCAGTATCATTTCATCACTNTGGTCATTCCTGCCATCAAAAGGCTCTTCTGTATCTTGACCCCTCCAGGGAAATCATAATTTATATTTATGAAGGCACAGTATTAGTCTCANACATTAGCATTTAGAGGCTCTGCTATCTGTTTCAGAAATTAAATATATCTTTCATGCTTTCTTATTTTTTCCAACTCCAAATATCTCAGAACAACTCTAATTCCAGCTTAATATTGNCCACAGTGTTATATCTCTTTTTTTTCTGCCCTGCAGTACTACCTTAAGAGCTCATTCTGTCCTCCACAGCTTAAAATAGGGTTGCACAGAAGATCACAGCAGCAGTAAACTTGAAAAGAATTCTAACCACAGCATAAAGAGAAAAGCACAGTTCAGAGAGAAACACAGAAGTGAATTTACCCTTCTGTGATGATGTATTTTTAGGATTTTTTTTCTCATAGCAGTTGGGGAATTTGTTGACTGGCAAAGATCTACCGCCCTTTAGCAAATGTGTCATTCCCAGGGGTAGAAAAGAAACCTCTTTGCATATGGTGGTTTTTGAGACTCCTAAGTGCACTTCTCCAGTTAGTTATTATTTTTTTAAAAAAGTGTTTCTACTTTGCAGTTAGGGGTTAAAGACCTGAATCAACATTTTAATGGACCATTGGCGGGAAAAAATTTTTCTGAAAATTAAGATAGAAAACCTATACTTTTTTTCTACTTAAAGCTGCATGACCTAAATATAAAGTACTAACTATTTGTAATAGATGGATGCTATTGGTGGCTTCCAAGTTTGTTTTTTCCTTCTTCTTGGCATATAGCTGTCTAGCGTCTTAAGAATGGTCATGTGACCAAGTTCTNTATTTTTGTTGTTTGTTTGTTTTGTTTTGCTTGAATCTAAGACAAAGCCTCATATGGCCCAGATTATCCTCAAACTTCTTGTGCAGCCAAGGATGTTCTTGAATTCCCAATCTTAACCTTTACTTATCAAGTGTTGGAATTTCAGACATGTACCCACATGCCTGGCCAACTGTTTTGTTTTGTGGCACTAGAGACTGATCTAGAGAGCTAAGCAGACACTTTATCATGGAAGTCTATCTGCAGTCCTTGGAAACTCCCACTGTGTTAGTGTTGCATTGCAGGGTAGGGATGGAGTAGGAGGGAAGTCTGTAACAAAGGACTGTACCTAAATTTCTCNAGCAGAAATTAATTTTCTTACCATCATGTGGGTACAAGTCCAAGGTCAGCGAATCAGCATGGAAATTTCCTTATAGTGCTCTGTTCGTGGCTCTTCAGTGCTACCTCTGACTTTATCTGTACCTAAATTTCCTTTCTTGAAGTGTGATGTTTAACCTTGGTTGTAAACTCTATTGGATCTAGAATCAACTGAGAGATACACCTCTGGTCTTTGACACTGTTTACTGGAATGATTAGCTGACAGGGGAAGACCTTTTCCCAGAAGGGGTAGCACCTTCTAGGATAGCCCANATATCAAGGGGTCCTAGAAGAAGCTGCTTTGATTTGCCCACTGTTGTTCTTTGCCATCACTGCTGCCAACCTTCACTNACATCAGAACACAGCTTCCTCATCAGCCCAAAGTGAACTGAAAAAACCAGCTCTCCAGGAATCCTCCAGGTCTTTGGCATCAAACTGGGACAGCGAAGGCATCCAGACTCATGGACTGAGCAGTTACCAACATCTCAACTTTGTCAGCAAGCAGACAGCCATCGTTGTACTATCCAGCCCATATTATGTAAGCCAATCTAATAAATTCCTTTTGTGATATACAGTAACTTTATCAGTTCTCTAGAGAACTCTGACACACACACACACACACACACACATATATATAATATGCATAACACACACACACACACACACACACACACACACCAGTCATACTGTACTAGGCCCTATCCTAGTGATCTAATTTTAATCTGTCTGCCTCTTTGAGAACTCCATTCCTGTTGCAGCCAGATTCTGAGGTACCAGAATTAGTACTTGAACATGTGAAATTTGAATTAGATACAATTCGGCCATAGTATTTACCCAATAGTAAGTAGAGTGCTGGGTGCAGTTTCTATCTTACTTGCTTAAAAGATTCTTACTGTGGAGATTAGAGATGCTCTCTCTCTCTCTCTCTCTCTCTCTCTCTCTCTCTCTCTCTCTCTCTCTCTCTCTCTCTCTTTCTCTTCCTCCCACTTGTCTGTTTGAAAACATGAGTGACTGATTACTGGGAAGGTCACAAGTTGAGAGGCATGATGGAGAGGCCCCTACATTACTGAGTTATCTTCTTATAGTAGAGCCAGTCCTCTCTACCTTGCATCATGATGGGAAAGAGAAATTGACTTGACTTCATCAGGACCAGCTAGCTCTCTTTTGTCTATTTATCACTGCACATTGCTTATGCTACCATATTTAATGATTCTGCCTAAGCCCAATGTTCTTCATCTCAAAAATGGGNATATAAAACTTTCTTAGACTGTTGCAGTGAAAAAAATAACATTTATATGCAGAAGTAATCAGTACAATGATAGAGCCGAAGCTGTAATGAGAATGAGGTGGTTTTGTTAGTTTGTTTGCATTAGTTCGTGAGACACCTTGGAGAGGTTGGGAAAAGATGGAGGGAGAGGCAGAAAGCTGCATCATCTTTGGAGGAAACTGCTTCCCCTTCTTTTGTGCTGGATCATACCCAATATGTACTATGAAGGGAATCAGAAACTTTCTAGCCAGTGTACTTTATATGAGTGCTAAAGCTGAGATACAGGGAGAGAAAAAAGAAACATTATAGCCAAAGCCTTCAGCTCATTAGTTCAGAGAACCAGGCTNAACTCTGACTTTGACATTCTCCCTGCACCTTGTTTGCACCAATTTGGTTCCAAATACACTGTGTGGTCAAGGCTGAGCACTTCCCACCAATCTAAGACTATCGTTTTGCTCCTCACTTTTTTCTTCTTTTTCATTAATAAATTTGTATTAAAGCTAAACATGGCTAATTTTGAAAAGTCAACTCATTTTACAAGATAGAACATAAATAATAGTTGTACCCGAGTACCTACATTATTTCTCCATTAGTTATACCAACCACTTCCTCTTTTAGTTGATTGTTTTGCTATTACTAACCAAGGCTCCAAATAACATGTTTGTTTGTGTGTGTTTTGTTTATTTATTTATTTAGCATCCTCTATTAATTTCTACTTTGAGAAATGAAATTTTCATCCACTTTCTTCTCCTTGGGGCTCCTCATCACACACATAGACCCTTCCTGGCTCCAGTTAGTTAGTACACTAACTGAGATTTTGGTAGTGAAATTAGCATTAAGGGGTTGGAGTATTATGACTATGAAGAGCCAGAATATGGAACTTGGGGCCAAATTGTCTGGGTTCAAAATCTGCTTTTACAATTTGCTGGCTGTCAGACCCCTAAATTCTATGTGCTTCAGTTCTTTATGTGTAAAATGAGAAAAGGGAAGCATCTGCCTTGCAATTTGTTAGTGTATTAAATGAGCTAACACATTTTTAGTTACAGTTCCACACCCACATAAACATCACATGGGAGTACTACCTTTGGATTTCTTTTTCTTTCAGAAACCACGACACAATGTATTATTAAGCCATGTTTTTGGCCCAATTTTTCTTCTCTAATTAGTAAATACCTTGTATTTTCAGATGGCTAGTGATCCCCAAATTGTCAAAAAAAAATAGTCTGTAGACTTTATTATTACGCAGCTGTCTTCCTGAAAATATTGTTAGGACTTCAACATGGACTGGTCGCTNTCCACACCTTGGTCCTGAAATCACTTGGACTTTGCCCTGGACAGTCCTTTTATTTCTGTCCAGTTTGGAATTCTTCCTTTCTCTCTCTCCTTTAATATTCATCTTTCCCTTTAGAAGAATTTCATGAAGAGCAACCACCTTAGTCCATTTTTTTGTTGCTATTCCAGAATGGAATGATTTATAAACAAAGAAACTGTCTGGACTAATGACAAGCTGCTATATTTCATATTGAATTTACTGCTGACTAAGGCTAGCAAACTTCTTAAATGGTAGGTATTTTCAGCTGCTAGTATGGTGATAATGAGGCTTTATCTATTAAAATAGCTCTTTGTTATATGTGATCAAAGTATTCAGTAGTTCTCTGGTTCGTTATTTAGTGATGACATTGCTAAATACCTTTCTTTTTTCCATTTATTGAAAATAGATTATTTTCTTATACAATATATCCTGATTATACTTTCTCCTCCTTTCTTATTTACTGTATTCTTTCTCTGCTGATGTCTAAGTCCTTTGAGGTCAGTGACTGTATCTGACTTATGTCATTGTACCCCTGCTACCTAGTATGATGTGAACACTTAATATTGGAGAACTGAATTAATGAATAAACAAAAGCTCTTGGACAGACACCCAAAGTGCTTAAGAAAGTGTCTCATTATTCCATCACTGAAATAAAGTACAAATATGCATAAGACTGGTAAAATAAAGGCATCTTATAAGATTGCAAAATTTATCCACTTGAGATGAAAGTTTAGAACCCACCCCCAGTCAAGACAACATGGAAACATTTTAGGTTTGACAGCCAGAGAAGCCCTTCATTTCTGCTGAGGTATTTTAGGAAAATGTGTCTGTGTACATTTGGCAAAGCCCAGTGATTTTCCAGGGGACAGGCTATTTGGCTGGATGAGTCATTTTTCCTGGTCATGCTGTGCAGCCTTCTGTATGTTACTTTGTCCCTTGCTCATCTTTTAGGCTGAAGGCTGGGCCAGAAACAGGAGGAAAGGGATGAAAGCATCATTTTCCTAGGACCCCCAAGGAAGATGCAGGAAAGTTAACACTACACAAATGGTCAGCCTCTTGGTGATACAATGTGTTACACATGGTGAGTGCTAAGTGGTCGGCCTGACACACAAGGGAAAGGAACATAAGCACAAAGTCTTGCATTCTTAATTGCTCTCTAATTTTCATGTTCATTGTTTGAAAATTGCCCATGTATATATATATACACGACATTCTGAGTGGGGTGAGATGAAGTCTTAAAGTAGTGTTGATTTGCTTTCCTCTTGTAGCTAAGGATGTCGAACATTTAAAAATGTATTTCTTAGTCATTTCTATTTCTTCTTTTGGGAAGTTTCTATTTAGTTCAATATCCCATTTTTAATTGGATTATTTATTTTTATTTCCTTGCTGTTGGTTTTTTTTTGAATTGTTTGTTTTAGACACTAATCCTCTGTATTCTTAATTTTTTGAGTTTTGCTTATTAGATGGCTTGTTCTCTGTCACTTGGGGAAACTGAGGGGGCTCAGTGGCTGAAGGATGAATGAACTGTGGGCCAATGAGTGCTTTCTTCTGAAACCATCTTCTTTTTCTGTTGAGTATGTGCTTAGATAGATATTCATTGGTTTTGTTTTATGCAATGTTTTATGTATGTTATGTTTTATGTATCCCAGACTGGCTTGAAATTTGCTATATAGCTGAGGCTGTACTTGAATACCTAATCTTTCTGCCTCTGCTTCTCCAATGCTGGGATTATGGGTGTTCACTATCCTGTATTTTAGTTGTAAAATGTGTAGGGAGTCACCTTGTTCTTTGGCTCATGAGTCTCAATGCTATTCTGCTTATAGCTTGGATTTTACATCCCTACTTGGTACTTTTACAATTTCTCCATTTCAGATTATTCACATGACTCTCAGATTGATAAATAAACAAAGGAGTCCGGGTAGAGATAAAAGTTGATGCGCATGAGCTGGCTTTTTGGAGCCCACTGCCCATGGTGGGACACCTTGCACAGCCTTGATGCAGGGGGAGGGGATTGAACCTGCCTCTACTGAATGTACCAGGCTCTGCTGACTCCCCATGGGAGGCCTTACCTTGTTGGAGGAGGGAATGGGGAGTGGGTTGTGGGGGGCAGGCTGGGAGGGATGAGAGGGGAATTTGTGGTTG
>LZPO01044826.1:9904-34061 GCA_001675575.1 Neotoma lepida | reverse complement strand
ACCAGATTGGGATTGAACTCACAGAGATCTTCCTGTCTCTGCCTCCCAAGTGCTGGGATTAAAGGCGTGTGCCACCACATGTGGTTAGTGAAGAGGTTCCTCTATTTACTCCCTTCCTTTNAGTTTCACATTGGTCCCAGAGTTGCAGCTACTCTGACCAGGTTCCTCTTACACTTTCAGACATAAGGAAGTCCAGNNGACTTTGTGCCCAAATCTGGGATACATAAGAAGTCAACACAATTTCTTGTCTCAGTTTACTTATTGTAAATCAATAAACAAGGCATAGAATTAATGAAGCTGTTACTTAAAAAGATTGTCTTGCACATATGACTGATAGACAGCTATGGGTAATGTATTTGTCAAAAAAAAGAAAACCTCTATGTCATGGGTGACAACAAGCCTTCAAGTGAATGCAATTCAGTTAGAAAGTTGTGATACTCCATGGTGGTTGGGGGTAAGCAAAATCATGGCTGTGATTTTTTTTTATACAAACATGTCTTGAAATACTCTACAGTTTGAAACAATTAGAAGCAACCATCTAAGTGATGGTGAAGCAAACTTCTCAGTTGTCACTAAGTTGTTTGACCAGCATAAACTATCAAAGAATAAATTAGTGATGATTATCCCAAAAGTTATTTTGCTTTAAATATGATGTTATACAGATATGACTGGAATTCTATCATCTGAAGTTTAGAAGCATAAATAAACAGAAATGGCATTGTTCTTTGAGNTCATTTGCAATATGAGTATATATGTTTAGAGTCCAAGGTTTGGTAAACATATATTATGAAATAATCACAATAATCAAATTCATTAACATCTATCATCTCCTGAATCATTGTTTGAGTGAAAAATACTTTGGATCAGCTTTCTTAGCAAGTCTCAAGTATGCAATATGGTTTTATGAACAGTCCTACCATGCTGTGAGTTAGATCTGCAAAAGTCACTTATCCTATAAAGGAGAGTTTGTACCCTTTTACTTAAACAAACACCATTCCACATCCAATTAGCCCTTGGCAATTGTCTGCTCTGTTTCATTAAACCAAGAGGANATTATGTTAAATGAAATAAGCCAGACACAAAAGGTGAACACTGGATGATCCCATTTACATATAGAAAGTAGAGAACTTGACCTCTTTTCACAAACTTTAAAATCCATTGCTTATCAGGAGATAAGAGGGAGATTTGTCAATGTGCTTTCTAGGCAGTTCAAAGCGTACTGGTCAGGTTTCGGTAATCTTCATTTGGTATTAATGAATCNATATAACTCAAAATGATTTGAAAGCACATCTCTAGCACATTTAATCATGTGCAAAGAAAATATTCTTCAGTCATATTATTCTCAGAAAATTATGAAACCATCAATTTTATAGGCCTGGCCCACAAATTGCCTCCTTAATGAAACTGACTGTAATTTCTTTACTCGAGGGGAATGTCTCTTTTTGTAAACTCTTTCATAAAGCACTCAGAACTGAATTAGATACTTGAAGTAGAGTCGGAAGAAAGCAAGCATCACTTCCCATCCCTCGAGAATTGATGTGAGACAGGCAGTCGTCAAACACACACAGATTTATTTTTAATTGCAGAAGTGGATGAGTGTTAGGGAAATAAAGAAATTAGGTGTCATAAGTAAGACTGCATAATTAAAATGCTAAGACTTCTAAGGGAGAGACATTTAAGATTTTAAGTTGACAGGAGTTAGTTAGGCCAGTGTGGGAGAGGGTAGAGCCAAAGGACNTGGTGGGGCCTAGTCCGAGGCTGGAGGCCCTGAGGCAAATCAGTTTGGTTTTTTTGGCATTCTGAAAGATCAGATTGATGTGGTGGCTCACAGGGTGTTGTATAATCTTTGGAGTGTGTGTCTTTTTAGAACATTTCAGAGGTCAATTTGCTAAATGATATGTTGAAAAGCAGTGGGACAGAGAATGGAGGGGTCTTTTGGGGTGAGTGTTTTCCAACTGCATTCCTTCAACTGCAATTTCATACAATTCATATGACAGGACACACTCAAAAGCGGCTCACTTTGTGTGTGTGTGTGTGTGTGTGTGTGTGTGTGTGTGTGTGTGCGTGTTGTGAGATTCAGTCAATAGAGCATTTCCCAGACTCCCCTGTAATCCTAATAGAAACACAAGCAAGAGCTAAGAATTTGATAGCTCTGCCAGGATCCACAATGATGTTCTTTTATAAACTATGCAACTTTACCTTTTGTCAGAAACACTTTTTTACTCTTGCATGTGTTAGTTTCTTTCTATTAGCTTGTGGGATTAAGAACTGAAAGAGACTNCTGGAACAGGGATGTGGGNCATTTCAGGATCAGGTAAAATCCTGGGGCAAGGAAATCTACAAGGAATCTCCAAGGAAGACCCCAGCTTAGACCCCTAGCTATANCAGATGCATCACCTGAATTGGCCATCTCCTGTCATCANATTGGTGCCTAGCCCAATTGTCATCAGAGAGGTGTCATCCAGCAACTGATGGAAACAGATGCAGAGACCCACAGCCAAACATCNGGTGGAGTTCATTTGGGAATCCTGCAGAAGAGGATGAGAAAGGAGTGTAGGAGCCAGAGGGGTCCAGGACATCACAAGAAAACCCCCAGAACCNACTAACATGGGCTCATCTGAACTCACAGAGCCTGAACCAGCAACCAGGGAGTTTACATGGGATTGACCTAGACATTCTGCATATATGTTATAGTTGTGTAGCTTGGTCCTCTTGTGGGACTCCTAACCACGGGAACAAGGCTGTCTCTCACTCTTTTACTGGCTTTTGGAACTCTACCTCTCNTACTGGGTCACCTTGCCCAACCTTAATACATGGGCAGGTGCTTAGTCTTACTTATTTTACTTATTGATACACCATGCTTTGTTGATACTCATGGGAGACCTGTCCTTCCTTAAGCAGAAATAAAGGAGGAATGGATTGAGGGAGTGGAAACAGACAGGAGGATGGGAGGAGGAGGGCTGGCAGCAGGGAGGGGAAACTGTGGCTAGGATGTTAAATAAATAAACAAATAAATATATTTACTTNGAAAAAGAACTGTTATCTTCACTTTGCAGGGAAGTTGATGTCATCAGGTTTTCAGGGTCCTAGAAAGAAACAGAGCTGGATTCAAACCTCCTCTCATTCCAGTGCCCACACTCCTAACCTTGTGTTTACAGTGTGAAGTAAGCACATGTACAGACTTAAAAGTGAGACTATTGTATAATGAAAAATAAATACAAACTAGGAGTAGAAACAAAAGTAATTAATTTTGATTTTGGAAAGGAAGCTGGCTGGAGGCCTGGGGAAGGCAGAGAGAAACTTGGTTATATTTTACTTACTAAACAATGTCAGGTATCAGTGAAAATGGAGTTGAAGAAGGGAGCCCAATTTGGAAGACCATTTTTCCAGAAAATNTCCTAAAACACAGCTAGTTCTGGTTGTCCACGACATTCNGCNCTACTGCATGCCATGGACGCTCAGCACCGGGNGCCTGTCCCAAGATGGTTTGTAGTGTATGTAGGTTTGCTGAATGATTAACAGGCACTGCATCTCCCCTCTTGATAAGTCACTGGGTAGCAAAGATGACACTTGGTGTCTCTATGCTGATGGTCATAGGTGGCTATGAGCAAATTCATGTGCCTGCACATGCCCAGCATCAATTATTAATGTCTTTAGCATCTGCTATAATGCTTTTCTCAACTGTAATTTACATGTAACAAAGAGCTTCCCTGTGGATTAAANCATTTTAATGCCTGAAAATTGATTTACTGTACTGTATCTTTTAAAAACTGTTTTGCCTTTGTTAAAAGTAATATTATGTCCCTAATTTCNAAAGCTAAGTGGTACTGTTAAGCTTATAATGAAAACCAAGTATCCTCACCCAATTGCTNCCTCTTTCCAATTTCTACCTTTACAGAAGCAATCAATTCTAACTTAGTTTCCACTGGCGTATGCCCCCATCCATATACCTAAGCAATATGCTTACATAATTATTTCTTTATTTTTTCCATTTTAAATATTATTCATTAGCTTCTTAGAAAAAAGATAGCAATTTAACTAACACCTTGCCTCTGTCCTCATGGCCTCCATACCAGGGTTCATGTATGTATATACCTCTCCACAGCCTAACAGTATTGTTCATTATGCCCTCTGAATACATCAGTGTCTTTACTTTAAGGTTATGAAATCTGAGGGTGATTTATACTTCTGCCACCATGTGCTTTATATATATATAGTCTATTTTCCTCATTCTCATCCAACTTGGCTTAGAGAAGATCAATGCTTTTGATTTTAATTAGTGTGTGTGTTTTTTTTTTTTTCTTTCCCTATCACTAAGTAATTCACAAAACTCTGAAGCCATTGTTAATAGGTTCATGGTCACCATGCCTATTGTTTGCATCTGAGAGACTCATCCTTGAAGCCTTTGTCCTCTTCTCTGCCTCCAGAAGTCTGGACCTCCTGGATCTCAGGAAATGCTGTCACTTTCACCCGAGAACTCCTTATTCTAATGCAGTGGTCCTCAACCTTCCTGATGTTGTGACCCTTCAATACACTTCCTNATGTTGTGTTGATCCCCAGCCATAAAATTATTTTGTTGCTACTTCATAACTGTAATTTTGCTACTGTTGTGAATCATAATGTAAGTATCTGATATGCATGATATCTGATATGTGACCCCCTATGGGNTTGTGACCCACAGGTTGAGAACCTGTTGGTTCCCTTTGTTTCATGGATCTACTTCCTGTTGGAAACTTCTGTTTTGTGAAAGAGCATTCTTCAGTAGTTTTTTGAACACCTCAGCAAACAGCATCTTGTTTGCTAGCTAGAGCTGACGATTATCTTCTCCAACTTACCACCACTGTCAGTGGGGACGAGTCTGCTATGTGTTCTCTCCTGTGCGCTGAAGTGTTGCTTTTGGCATATCATATATCCATTTGCTGCCAACAGCATCCTCTTGGGGTAACCAAAAACCATTTGCAGACATAATTGAGTGTCTCCTACGGATAATGTCACTCCCTCAGTGAGAACTACCAGATTGTATAAATAAAAGAACAGGTGACTCTCAGTCGCTTGATCCAATCATGTTTCTGTTCATAGAGTACATGTCCAGTAGGGGTTGGTTGGCACAATGTCTTGTTCTTAGTATTATTTCATAAAATTATTTAGAAATCAACATGATAGACTTACTNTCCTCTCAGATTAGCACAATAATTAAAACTTCAGGTGAAAGGAGTGGAGAATTTTCATTGAAAATTCTGACAACTTTACTAACAATACAATAGGCTTATGTCCTATTGTAAGAATCATTTAATAATACTCTTCCATATTTGCAAGAAAGAAAAGGAAACAGTGTTGCCTAGCCTTCTGTTCTAGAAATATTTTCATTCTGTCCCTGTTAATGGCTGGTTACTAATTCTCCATAAGAAAGCAATTTGTGATATAACTTCCTGTATCACCGGTTAACAGATGAAGCACTCTAAGAGACGCATAGCCCATAGGNAGTAAAAGGGAGACTGAACCAATTGCCAAATTTTAAACCTGAGGCATGCTGAGTATTCATTACACCTATTTCATTTTCCTCTTGGATACACAGATAAAGTGCATTTGCCAGATTCCTTGAATAAGTCTGGGCTTTGAGGCTGAATTTTGAATGGTAAAATAAAGTAGTGATATATTTCATTTATAGGCCTGGTCCATAAAAAAAATCTACATGTAATGATGCTGCCTATTCTCTCATAGTTAACCTTGTTATTCATAAGTTGAATGGCAGCATCATAAAATGAAAAAAAAAAAGACCCTCACATTTCAAGATGATGTTTATGAAGCAGAATTTTGCTCCAATCATGTTGGTCAATGAATGATTAATAAATATTTATAATGTTAAATTGATGGGGTTTGAAGACTCACTGTGTGGTGATATACTGTGCACCCCAGTAAAGCTTATCTGGAGATCAGAGGACAGAGCCAGCCACTAGATTAGACATAGAGCCCAGACAGTGGTGGCATACATCCTATCACTCGGGAGGCAGAGATCCATCTAGATCTCTGAGTTCAAGGCCACACTGGAAACACAGCCAGGCAGTGGTGGCACACACCTTTAATCCCAGGTAGTGATATGGCAGGACACAGAAAGGTATATAAGGGTGAGGAAACAGGAACTCTCTCCTTTGAGACTGAGGATTTCCTATAGGTAAGAACTTGTGGCTGGCTTGCTCTGCTTCTCTGATCTTTCAGCTTTCACCCCAATATCTGGCTCCAGGTTTTTAATTAATAAGACCTTGTAAGATTTGTGATACACTTATCTATTCAGCCAAGGTTACTGCTGATTACCAGAGAAATGAGCCTAGAAACAGAATGTTTCAGGGAAACTTGAAAACTGAAAATGAAAAAACACAACAAGCGAACAAAAACCACCTTGAAATAGTGTATTTGTTTTTTGTGATCAGGCAACAAGAGGCAAAAATAAACTCAAATAAAAACTAATTCATGGTACAGGTTGTAAAGATAGGAGCCCATATTAGGTAGTTGTTAACCATTAAGTAAAGCTATAATAAAGATAAACAATGCATCTTCCATTCCAGCAGTGTTAAGGAAAGTTTGAAACAAAAAGAATATAAAATTACTAGAAATGAAAATCAGTTAATTGCCCAGGCAAAGTTGAAGGGCACAAAAAGAATTCAGAAATATGAAGTCTTGAAGGATTGAAAACCACAATTGCTTCTACATAACAGAGAACAGAAAACACAACAGAGAAATTCTAGCCTTGGGCAAAGAATAGGTTGAGTGCAGCACTTTAGCCTGCAGCCTCTAGGTGGGAGCCATTTTATTAAGACAGAAATAGAGAGTGGCAAGACAAATAAACAGAGGACGTGTGTTTACAAAAGAGCTTTTAGTTTTCTTAGCAAATGGAACCGATGGGAAGTAAAGAGACTGGAACTCTACTGAAGTTTTGAACAAATTATATTTCCCCAAATATGTTCAAGTTTGCTGCAAAATTTTCCTTATTTGATTAGTTAACAACTTTTGGAGCATCTCACTTTGTCCTGAATACAATCAATGCTGATAAGGTTGTGCAGTCTGCAACCATCACTAGCTTGTCCTTTTCTTTTCTTTCTTTCCTTTTTCCCCCCCTGCCACGATAAAATACAATACAACAGGTAATATACAAGGAATAAAGGCTTGGTGGCTCACAATTCTGATGGCCAAGGAGTCTAAAACCAGCCAACGTATTAGTAGGTACCTTTCTTCTGTGTTATCTCAGATAAGGAGGCATAAGAAGAGAGAGCAAGAGGGAGATGAACTGCTTTCCANAATGATATCATGAACATCATGTGCCCATGAACACAGCACCCTCACCAGCACCCCATTTTTTAGTAAAGATGCCACATCTTAGTGTTATTAACAATGGCAAATTCCAGCACAAATTTTGAAGATGACAAATATTTATTTGTTGGCATTCATTTAAAATCTAGACAAGGAGGGTGAAGTAAAATGAAGAATATCAAGGAAGGTAAAAATATTGAAAAAAGTAGAATAACTTAGTCATTCCCTGATGAAAGGCCTGGAATCACATAGGATACCAAGGCCAAGGTCTCAGCACAAAGTAAATTTATTTTCCCCACAAGGACAAAGGGCAGGGAATAAGAGACGAAGAGAGGAGATAGAGGATGAGGAGGAAGAGAGAAGGAACAGGGAGAGGGCAGGGGAAAGGATATTTACCCCAGAGGGACAAAGAATTGCCTTTGGATAGAGAGGAGACAGATGTGGCCCATAGGCAAATGGCAGTTTATAAAGGTAAAAGGGGAAACCTGTGTTAGGATGAGTTGGAAAGGGGGCTTTTGATTGCTGGACTTCAATACTTTGGTAGCTGGACCTTGGTGGTCAAGCTCAGGAGGAGGAAGTGGTCAGATAAGAGAATAGACCTTGGTGGCTAGCTTTAGGAGTGTAATCTATGGTTTATCAAGGAGAGAAGGGTAAAAGGAAAAACTGTCAGCACCACGTTTGCTGTGCTCAGGCCTGCTAGAGCCCTGCATCTATGTTTGTCAGGTTTCTTTCCATCACTGTGAT
Organism: Neotoma lepida; assembly: GCA_001675575.1. Classification (NCBI taxonomy): domain Eukaryota; kingdom Metazoa; phylum Chordata; class Mammalia; order Rodentia; family Cricetidae; genus Neotoma; species Neotoma lepida. The sequence continues at coordinate 26,012 of LZPO01044826.1, read as the reverse complement.
AAAATTCCCGAGATGAGATGCTCTAATTGAAAGTAATTGAAAGAATTACATCGTCTCATTATTCCAGAAGTTTCAGGCCATGGTTATCTCAGTCACTTTTAGTCCTATGGTAAGGTAGAACATTGTGGTGGTGGGAATGTGGAACCACTTGTATCATGGCAGCCAAGGCACAAAAGAGCGGAAAGAGAAATGGCTAGGGTCAAGGACCTACGTCCTTTCAACTAGGCCCCNCCTCCCAAAGTATTCCAACAGTGTCATCACCTGCAGGATATGCCTTTACCTCATGAGCCTTGGAAGACATTTAAGATCCAATCTGTANGCTTTATCAGTTTCAGACNGAACTAACAAAGGAATCTCCACCATTTACAAAATGGAGACCACNACAGTGCTCATGCAGAAGGCTTTAGTCATTGCTATGGACCAAGGGTTGCCTAGCTTCCTCCATTCCTTTCTGTTTGTCTTTGTGACCATCTGGTACCATGCTAACAAATTGGTTTTTCAAGTAAGAAAGCTGTGTTTTATACTTTTTCCAATTCTGTCATGTTAATACTTGTATTGGGGCTATTTTCAAGGTACTACCCTGGTATCCTTGACCAGGGAGTTGAAAGGATATGAACATAGTATATTTCAGTTACGGTTTTAATTGATGTGATAAAAGACCAGGCCCTAAAAGAGTTTATTTCTTTTTCTTTTCTTTTTGCTTCCTTCATTTCTTCTTTCTTTCTTTCTTTCTTTCTTTCTTTCTTTCTTTCTTTCTTTCTTTCTTTCTTCTTTTCTCTATATCTGTCTCTCTTTCTCTCCTTTCCTCTCTTTCCCTCTCTCCCTCCCTCCTCCCCTCTTTTTCTTTCCTTTTCCAAAACAGAAATTCCATACACTACTGAAACCTGTGCTGCTCACTGGCTGTCAATTCACAGCTATGGTCATGCTGTACCTATTGAGTTCTGTTCTTTGACTTTTCATGGCTGTTTGTGGGGACTTCANCATTCTACTGTTAAAGTCAACTCCTCTCATTTTGAAAATTCCTCAAAACATGAGTGGAATATTATTGGAAATTTTGATATACTGAAACTGCCAAAATGAAATACATATCTGTCTAGCTTATATTCATGGGGCAGCAGCAGCCAGGAACAGGAAATTGTGGCTTTCTATGGACATCACAAGTACCAAATACTCATTATACAGTAATTACAGAAGTAGGAAGGCACAGCGGATGGGTAGACAGTTTCAGAGTGCAGGCTGTGTGATGCTGTTTTAGACTCTGCTGATGGGGGCAGGACAGACAAGCAGAAAAACAGAGAGGGGTGTGTATGAATGAATTATCTAGCCATTCAGGGATTTTGGCACTTTTTAATATTCTTTGATGGATCAATAGTGATAAATACTCATCAGTTGTGTCATTGGTTGTTTCTCTAGCCACATATAAACTCAACTCCATTCTAAACTCAGAAACACTGGACAAGAGAGACTTCCACAGAACCTGAATTTCAATTCTCCTGTGTGATCTTTATAACACAACTTCCTCTTTAAAAACTTTAGTTTCCTGTTCTTCAAAATAGGAATAGTTATTAAGGCCTATCTTTTCCATCAATACTGCAACTGTCTGTTTTTCAGACAAATAACTTCAGTCAAATACTCCCACTTTTATTTTCTCCGTATTTAAACTAACATTTTTAGTTCTAGTGGCTTTCCCACTGAATAATTTGCTTAAAAATATAATTCTAAAATAGTGTGATGTAGCCATGGAGGAATCTTGGGAAATAAGTCTGATAACTTAAATATTTTGAAGTTTCCACCAAATTCATAATCATAAAACTCATCACTTTTTAACATAGAAATTCAGATCCCTTTAGGATAAAGGCCCTATTTGAGAGAACATTGTATTTCATGAACAAATACTTATGTTTTTATGTACTATGATACTGAATTTTTCTTTTTGACGTGAACATACCATTTATAAACAAGTCGCAATGTGAGGCTGGGATTTGTGGCACACACAGCGGTTGTGTTGGAGGTTGTAACAGATGAGTTCAAGTAGAGAAAATGTNGTAGAACAGGTCTGAAGGATAGCACTGTTTATCCTCTGTTTGTCCAGGCTGTAGAGGACCCCTCTTCCCACTAATCCTGAAAGCTTATATGCAACCAAACACATACATACTTCTTATTGTAAAGAGAATCTCACTACACTAATCTCAGTGGCAAAGAATCCAAGTTCATNTCTCTCTCTCTCTCTCTCTCTCTCTCTCTCTCTCTCTCTCTCTGTGTGTGTGTGTGTGTGTGTGTGTGTGTGTGTGTGTGTATACATACACAGGAACAGTTTGCTGGATGATTGGTGGTCAAAAAGGCAAAATGGTGGGGGAAATTACTACGTGTTTAACAAACTTCCTCTCCTTCCTGAGCTTATTGCTAAGTCACTTCACAGTCTTCTGGCAGTCAAGGTGGCACATGTGACTGAATTCTAATAAAAGGTGGAAAGAAATGATATCTTCCAAGCATAAACTTATATCANTTAGCTTTTAGTGCATACAAAACCATGCCAAACTTCNTGGGTTCAAATGACACAGTTGTTCTTTTTCCTTATGACTCTTTGGGTCTGCTCAGATTTTTAGGTGTGGGTTGTTGGAACAATCTTTGAAGGTAAGCCTACTTTGGGGTTGCATAGATGAGGACCTCACCACTGCTGGGAGCTTAGCTGCTACTGATGGCATGATGGGATCCCAGATGGTCTGTCCAGGAGGCTAATACAGGCTTCTTGTCATGGTGTTTTCAGGTTTCCCAGGAACAATCAGTAGTGAGCCCCAATGCACAAGTACTTTCTAAGTGTCTGATAGCATCAGTAGTAAATGTCTTAACAATAAGGGAGGTCNTATGATTGAGTTAGTATTTAATGTATAAGACAAATAGACTTGTGTTTCAAGGGGAAAGTTTGTGTATCACCCAGGAAATGGGAGCACATGAGGAGGTGAGAAATCAATGTACCTCTTTTTTGCAAATAATTCACCATCTCCTCATAAGACTCTACCAGATGGGATGCCCAAACAGAGATGCTGAAGTCTTGATAGACATCANTGTAGGACTCTTCTGCTATGGAGATTCCATGGGACATGTGTTAAATATAACAATTATCTAATATGGAAGGTTTATGTTTCTGTTGGGTAATTCTGAGCCCAAACCTAGCTTTATATTTCTCAACACACATAGACTTTTTCTTGTAACACGAATTGCTAAATTGTCTTATTAATAAAAAAAGAAAGCCCAGAGCCAGATATTGGGGTGAAAGCTGAGAGATCGGAGGAATAGAATAAGCCACAAACACCAGCTATTACCTCACCAACTCCACAAATCCTCTGACTGAAATCCTCAACTTCTGAAAGAGAGCTACTTCTTGTATACTCATGTCTATATATCTTTCTGTGCCCTGCCATCACATTTTCTCTCTCCTCCCAACCACATCACTTCGTCTTTTCGCCCAGCTCTATCCCTTCCTGTCTGTCTGTACAGATCTCCAGACCTCTATGGTTAACTAGTTCTGGGATTAAAGGCATGTGCCACCATGCCTGGGTCTGTTCCCAGTGTGGCCTTGAACTCACAGAGATCCAGATGAATCTCTGCCTCCTGAATGCTAGGATTAAAGGCATGTGTGCTACCACTGGCTGACCTCTATGTTTAATATAGTGCCTGGCTTTTTCCTCTGATCCCCAGGCAAGTTTTATTTGTTAGAGCACAAATAAAATATCATGTCTCTCCCTCTCTCTCTCTCTCTTTCTCTCTCTCTCTCTCTCACACACACACACACATACACACACACACACAGACCACATGCCCACATTTACACATACAAACACACAAAAAATCACTAATATATCCTCACTTTGTTAATCTTTGGAATAAATAATTAAGTTTTGGCATAAAAATCCTATGAAGATTTGGAGTTGATTGTTATAGAAGCCAGCACAACTTATTACATCATTAGTTTATTTTCCACAATTTATCCAACACGCTGAGCAGAAGTAAAGTCTGTTCTGTCTTAGACATTTGTCTTTAAAATATGATATGCTGAAATCATCTTAACAGACTGGTATGGTTTTGAAGGGCTGTAACAACAGCCTTCGGCAAACCCTGTGGTTGTTCAACTTGCCTGGAAAGAAAGATAGCCAAAATAATAACTCAGAGACCAGCAGATAATAGCTGGCTGGAATATCGTGGATTTTGAGACCTCATACAGGTGGTATAGTCATGGAGAGTTCTGGGGAAAATGTGAGTGTGATTCACTTGTTCAGCAGAGTATTGGATGAGTTGTCTGCCTGTCAAGATGGAGGGTATACTAGCTTCAAGAACGTGGGTTTTCCCCTACCAACACCAATCTTTCTATGTTCCTGAGTCCCCTGACTGCAACAGTAGAAGACTGCACTTAGTGCCCAATATACCCTAATTACTCAAGTAAATAGCCAGCCATCTGGGTTTATTATCTCTTGGATTACAGATGTGGCTTTCCTATGTAACAAATCTTTGATATTGGCTTCACTCAGGGATAGATACAGGGAATGCTTACTAGCCAGATATCACTCAGAACATTTTTGTTTTACAATTTTAAAAGTGAGAGATTGCCTCCTACCAATGGTACTCACAGGCTCTTTCCCTTAGTAGTCTCTCTGTCATTGGGAAGCAACTAAGCAGACTGATTTATAGATGTGTGCTGGATAGTTTTACATCAACTTGACACAAGCTAAAGTCATCTGAAAGGAGGGAACCTCAATTAAGAAAANGCCTCCATAAGATTGGGTTGTACACAAACCTATAGGGCATTTTCTTAATTAGTGATTGATGGGGGAGGGCCCAGCCTATGGTGGGTGGTGCTACCCCTGGGCTTATGGTCCTTGGTTCTATAAGAAAGCAGGCTGAGTAATCCATGAGGAGAAAGACACTAAGCAGCACCCCTCCATGGCCTCTGCATCAGCTCTGCCTCCAGGTTCCTGCCCTGTCTGAGTTCCTGCCCTAACTTCCCTCAGTGATGAACTATTACCTGGAAAGATAAGCTGAGTAAACCCTTTCCTCCCCAAGTTGCTTTGGTCACAGTATTTCATTGCAACAATAGAAACCCTAAGACAAGATGATTGGAATGTCAGGCAAAATCACCCAGACTTGGAATTACCTATCTGATGGGAGACACTCTTAGAATTTTCAACCAATATATGATTCTCTTATATCTCAAATATACAGATCATGGAACTGAGTGAGAAGGAAAAAGATAACTCATTCTTCTTCTTTTTTTTTGGTTTAATTTTTTTCATAATTTTTGTTGATTCTTTGGGAAATTCACATCATGCACCCCAACCAATCATTTCCCAGTCATTCCATGTCTACCCTCCACCCTTGTAGCCTGCTCCCCATAAAAGAAAATTTAAAAAAATTTAAAAAACAAGAAAAAAAAACAATATGTTGATCCCCTGTCTTTCCTGCCTCTCCATCACATTCATTTACAGTAGTGGCCTTGGGAGCTGTAGTGTGTCATGCAGTAAACCTTTTGCCCAAACAGGTTTACTTGCACATGTTCATTGCAATGAATTGTTGGTCTGGTTCAAGGCTTCTGGCTTCTGGTACATCATCAATACTGGACCCTCATCGAAATTCCTCTTAGATATCCTGCTGTTGCCCTGAGTCACGGAGATCCTCTGGCTATGGTTCCACAAGAACAGTCCTTTCCATGCTCCAGCAGGTCATAGATGGGGTAGATGTTGGGGTAGGCCTAGGTGGTAGCTGAGTGCTCAGCCTGGGTCTCCACTAGGACTGCCTTCCTCAGGCAAGGGTCAGGGCTGGTTCTGACCAGTGGTAGGGACAGCTCTTCTGTCCAGACATCACCATGGCCCTGGGTGGCAGCACAGGCCACTAAGATCAGTATGGCCCTAGTGACAGTGTGGTCCTCTGACACCAACATGGCCCAGACCACAGACATTTGGATTGGCCTTCTGTTGTAACAGGAACCACAACATCAACACAGATCCCAGCTGCAAATAGTGCCATGGACACAGACATGGCCCTTGGCAACATCATAGGCCCAGACATCACATGGCCTCAGGTGGCTGCCTAGGCCACCCATATCAGCCTGTTCCTTGCCACCTTTTTGTCCTTGGTTTCAATTCTTTCCATAGTACATGAACCACAAACCACTCCACTTCTCCTCTCCTATTTCTCCACCACCTACCTGTTCATCTTAGTGGCACCCACCTGCCTGGAGTGGGAGTGCAAGAGAGGTCTGTGGTTGTCTTCTTCCTGCCTCCTTATTCCTAATGATTTATGTCTTAATTATTTTTTTATTGCTCTAGTAAGGCTTTATGACCAAAGCAACATAGAAGAAAGAGTTTATTTGAGGTTTACAGTTTCAGAGGTTTAGAGCTCATGACAATGGAGCAAAAGCATGGTGGCAGGAACAGCTGAGAGCTCACATCTTGATCTCCAAGTGGGATGAACTGGGGACCAAGTATTCAAACAAAATAGCCTATGGGGGCCATTCTTATTCAACTATCACACTATATTTCTATCATTTTGCTTCCTCTTCTGATAACTCTTGAGGTTTGAGTGCCCACCCAATTTATAGGTAGGGCTACACTGACTAAAAGTTGTGTCAACTCGTCTTTGCATTCTTTGTATAAGTACACTAACAGCTAAGAAGGGACTTACTCCATTGTCTGAGTAACAGATCCTGGTTGTTAAGGGTAAGTAGAGTGGATGCTCTATGGTAGGGTGAGGAGGAGGCAGTTGAAATCTGAAATCAGGTGTGGCATTTAATCTGCCTCTTCAATGCCTAGAGGCCAAACGGATGGAAGAATGAAGTAAATCAATACAATCAAGACTACTTCTGTTTGAGACTCTCAGGGATGGAGCTTTCTGCCCTTCTATTGAGTAAAGAGCCTTTATCAGCTGAAGTTTTGGATTAGGGCCTAGGGAACGTGAAATGACCAGTTATAAAATGGAGGAGGATGGTAACTGTGCACATTTCCTTCATTTCATGACAAATTACTTTTTTCTTCCTCATTATATTAGAGGTAGTGGGTAAACAAGCTTCTGTTTATTCTTTAAATTACAGAAGGGGAACTTAACTGGGTTGCAAGAAGTGTGAATTTCATCTGGAAGTAGATACAATTTCTGGTAGGACTTTGGGGTCGTTCCTGTAGCGAGGATAGCAATGCATTGTCTGAGGAGTAGTTCATTTTTATTCATAAGAAGGAGGATGTTGATGTTGTGATCCTGTTGGTCTTTAATGTTGGTCTTTAAAAGAGGGTTTTANACCCTGTTGGGGTTTAAATGTCTGTATAGGCTCTGGTGGGATAATGGGCATCCAAAGAAGCTGATGATGTCAGACAACCTCAAATCTCAGTATCACTCCTGCCTATATGGACCCTCCCTGCATACACGATCTGGTTCATAGACCAGATTTGACCAATGGTTGAAATTCACTGAAGATTTGGAATGTGAAGGAGAAAGATAAACCATTATGCTTCGGCAGCAGCTCCTTGTAGAGCCATGCTCAGACAGCATGCACAAAATGCTCTCTAGATCCTTAGAGAACTTGTAAAACATTTACTTCTGTCTTGCAGGTGGTAGAATCCATCCATGTCAGCTTCTTGCTTTTGTGCTTTTCCTGCATTCCAAAACACCAGTTTGTNTCTTGATTTTTTCTTCCCAGCCATTCCTAAAGTTTATAAGCATTTAGTTTATTCTTTCGGTTACTTTCTAATTTAAAAGAGCCAGCATAATGTCTATTTTCCTGTGCAAGTGATAGTAACTATCCATTTTCTCTTTAGTTTTTTTCCACCATTTTAATTTTGCATTTGTCACTGCACGATGTGGTTTTGGCATGGCTATGTCTAGTGACTNCATGTTATACAATAAGTCACCTCAAATTTAATGTCATAAAGCAGCCACCTTNTTTTTTATCATGCTTACAATCCATGGGCTAATATTTTTGTCACTGTGGCTCGTTTCTGTGGCCTGGCATCTTGGCCCTGGCTTCTGGCAAGTTGGATAAGCTGGAGGCAACTTTACTGGAGACCAAAGTCATCTTGAAGACATTCTCACTCTTGTGTCTGGCACATTGACAAGGAAGACTTTAAGACTACCATTGCCAGCTATAGTTTGCACAGGTTGACCTTTCATAGGACTTCACTTCCTCACAGTAGGCCATTTCTTCTGCTCATTTGAATTAGTCAGTTGCTATTACAAACCCTCCAGATCCAAGGGAAGAACACAGACCTAATACTCTTGATAGGAATCTCCAAGAATTGGGGGTTAGTGATACAAAAAACAAGAAACAAAAAACAAAAAACCAAAACCAAAAAACCACAAAAAAAAACCCAAAACCAAAAAATTACACAAGTCTCTCCTCAAAGGGACTAAGAGATAATTTATTTTTAGAGCTAAATTTGAGTGACCATGGCCCAGAAAACATGGAATCAGGTCCCCTAAGTTGGATGTTACCATGGAATCAGTTTTGAGAATTGTTCTCCCAAAATGTTCTTGAATGCTTGAACCTTCTCCGGTCGCTCTGATAAGAAGTGGCTGGATTCTAAGGGATCTGGCCTGATCAGCACATCAGTCCATTAATGGAGTCGTTATCTGATGGTGTTGTTGAGAGGTAGTGTTGATTAGTGGATGGAGTTGGGGTAGTGTAGCTTATCTTCTGCTCCCAACTTCCTTCTTGCTTGCCTTTCTAACCAACCAAGGCAGCTTTGTTTTGACATATTTGCCCCTCTTTGATGTTTTACCTTATGACAGGCTCACAGTGATAGAGACCCAGGACCATGAATTGAAATCTTTGACACTGTGAGACAAGACTAATCTTTCAATGGTTAAGCTCATGTGTTTTCTCATACTTTCTAAAAGATGACTAACACGTGTCCCCTGTTTCTAAGGCACGGTAGTAGATCACAAGATCACTGGTAATAGGTTTTCTGTACCCCGTAATAGTTTTCTCCACCAATGCAAAAGCCAGATCAAGCTGAATTAAAAAGTAAAAGACCAGGTTTATTCTGAGCAAAGCAACTCCGGGGTGAGTCCTCCAGCACCCAGAGAATGAGGCCGGACAGCAGAAAATTACATGGCTGAACTACAGGAGGCACTTATGTACCCTGTAGTCCAGGGGTGATGACATGTCCTCCATAAGCTGGCTTTGTGCCCAATTATAACGCTTTAGGCAGGATTTGGCCGCTGGCAACTTCAGGGGAGGAGCCGCTTGCCATTGCCAAGAATGCGGAAGTGGGCTTTCTCTGAGAGGGTAGGGTATGGAGAGAGAAATGGGGCAGGAGCNAGCTGGAGGTTCCAGCCCAACAACTGGGTTTTTTAAGACTCACAGTAAAAAACACTCAACTACATGGTCAAATAAGATCTCCAAAGTTTATGATGTACTAGCACAAAGCCAAGTAGGATTAAAAACCCGTTCACATACATTCCTCTTCTGCAACTGACTTTATCTTATTCCGTTTTGTTTAGGGTAACTTCAAAATCTCCCTGAACTATGTCCAGTTAGCACAAAATGCATATCAGACACACTCACCAAAAACAGTGCTCAGTGCCTATTCCAGGTTTGCTGTGAAGACAGAGAACGAAGCTAGTATTTCTAGTTTCTGCTTTTGAAACTACTGAGTCTCCAGCTAGGATATGTATCCTGCTCTCTATCTTTCTCTGTCCCTCTCCCCCTTTAAGAAACCCAGATTTATTTTCTTTGTTTTTGAGCAGTTCTTTCCGCTAGGTACATATGATTATTACCTAATCAAGAAAATCAAGTCAAATACCAACTTATTCTATATTTTCTGAGGCTCTAAGGTATTTGCTTTTTAAAAAGTNTGTTTTCATGAACAGAAAAGTAAATTAAACTGATTTTCCCACTCAGCTTCTAAGCAGGTTGCCACACATCCAATTTAAATTTTCCTTTATTCTTGTGACAGAGAGCAGCAGACGAGCCCTCTTTTAGCTATGCGATGACCTACATGAATAAAACCACCTTAAGAAGATGCCACAACGAGTAATCAGGATTTTAAACAACTTAAATCAACATGCCCTGAAAAATACACCTCCAGAAAAGACTAGTATTTTCCAGAAACACTGTGATAAAAATTAAACACANGAGAAAAGACATTAGAATGTGTAGTGCAATAAATAATGCTGTTTTCTGAATAGTTTTATTTCAAATTATATATAAAGAGGTGATATTGAATTTTAATGAGAAACATGTCATTTCTCACTTATGNATAAGTTTGTTAGTCTTCAGTACCTCCTTTTCACCCAAGTGTTACCGCCTCCAAATGGAGACAGTTATGGGACTGTCAGAGGGGGTTATTGGAGTCCAGTGGGCACCAACATGATCTTAGGTCCCTGAACTAGGATTTTGACAGAGATCTGTGGATAACAACAAGGGAGACATAGTTTACTAAGGAAAATGGGCACTGTTGAAAGTGGAAGTGAGCTGGACAAAGGACAGAGATTTAGTGGCAGAGTCATAGTAGCAATAAAGCCCATGAAGAAAAAACTATTTCTAGCCAGAGAATAGAATTTGGCCTGAGTGGAGGCCTGACATTGCATTAGGCTGGGTCACNTATCTGACCAGGAGACTATCTCTAAAACAGCAGGTTCACATTAAGCCGTGCTAAAGTGATAGACAGAATAATTAGTCCTTTAATGAAATACTATATCTTTCCTTACCAAAATCCCACTCCTATAGAAGTAGCTTCAGGGATGCTCACTTCACTAAATTATTCAGAAAAGCATAACTTCTTCTTTTCTTTCTATCTCGTTTCTAAGCAAGCCTTCTGTATTAGGCAAGGTTTTCTAAGGATCAGAACTGATAGGATAAATATATACATGCCACATATACTTATATAATGTATCAANTATACATATCAATCATATATACATATATCAATTATATATAACATCAAGCAGATATATACATATCAATCACATACAATGTCAATTATATATAGTAAATACATATATACATATATATGATTTATTAAAGTGTCTTATAGGCTGAGATCTGGGTAGTAAATGGCTGTATTCTGATAGAAAGGCAAAAATTCCCCAGTAACTGTTTAGTTCATCACACTGGATGTCTCAACCACACCAATCTGGGGCTAGAGTCACAGAAAATTCCTAGAGAGTTGCTGGTCTTCAGTCCTCTTGGTATCCTGAAGTAGGCTCTAATATCAGTGAAGGAGTGTGACAGGCCCCTAGACCCTAGTGGGCCCCCAGCCCTTGGCACAAACTGACTCCNTGATGGAAGTACCACTCAGGCTGTAAAACTCAGCACAAGGACAGCACTACCAGCCAAAACAAAAACAAAGACCTAATCATCACNGTCCATAGTTCTGGGGCTGTTTCTAAATGTATTAACCTTGCTTTCTGGCTTCTGTAGTTCTGCTTTTGGCTAACTGTTCTTGTTAACTAAAGTGTATCTACCCAATATTTTTTTTTTGCTTAAAAGCACACCTTGAGAAAGGATTGGTGCTCCACAGAGATCCCAACCATCCAGTGTAGTCACCGGTCACCAATAAAGACATCCTATTGGCTTAAACCCATGCTAGTAGTCTTCTTTGGTGGATACCCCACAACAGGAGTGCCTCAGCAACACGAGAGATCAANTGCCAGTCAGAGTGAGGGCAAGCAGGCAAAAAGCAAAAGTTTCCTCTTTCATACCCCTCATTCCTATGGATTTCCTGTGGGCTGCTGCTAGAAGGTGTGGCCCATACTTAGGGTCAGTCTTCCCAACTCAAATGATCCAATCAAGAAAATCACTCATAGGCATGTCCAGATGCTAGGGTTTTACTTGATTTCTGATCAAGTTGACAACCAAGATCAGCCATCACACATTCTGTAATACCTCAGTCTTCCCCACCATAGCCTTCTGTGCCCTTTCTTTAAAGATCCTCATCCCCCATCTTGTGGCTGCTTATTTGCCATGTGTGTGACCTCTGTGCCAGCCTAAAAGGCATGACATTTTTTCTTTCTCTCCTCCAGGNAGATGTTGGGATTTACAACTTGCCAGCCTTGGAGGTTTTTCTTTTAATCTAAGAAAATTGTCCTCAAGTTTCCATTTCAGTCCATTCTTAAATTCTTTTATTAATGAGACTAATAACCTAAGGAGGGGACATTGACTTTCCCCGTATCATCATCCTGTTCTGGCATGTNCAGACATTTAACACCTGCACTTTTGTCGGAGCATGCCTTGTTGCATGTCAGCCAAGGTGGAAGAGGTTTCCAATCTGGTTTCTTTTATGTGCTAATTTCAATCTCACTTTCTTGCCACAGCACTGTCCTGTGTTAACTCTCTCTCTCTCTCTCTCTCTCACACACACACACACACACACACACACACACGGATATTATTTGATCTCATTCCTTGGCATTGTATTGACTCAGGGATATTTACTGAAATGAAGTACATAGTTATGACATTGAAAAGGGAACCAGCCTAATGATTTATTTTTGCTCTTTTTATAGACAGAGGATTCAAGTATACCTAAACTGGGGCCAGGGGCACCCATGCTTTGTTAAATCCTGTAGCATGGGANTCATCCTATGAGCTATGGGGATCAAGAGGATTTATTTCACTGACTCTGCTGAGCAGTGTCTTGAAAGGGTCACAGCAGACTCCTAGGAAGCCTGGTGCAAGCCTGGGCTACTGTGATTACCCCTGCTCCANAGACTAGTCTCATGCAGCACACATCTTTTATAAGCTCTGAGCTTGTTTCTCTCCAGGGTTCTTGTACATCCAACCATGCTTCTCTAATTAAGTGAATTGCCTAGAGATCTAGATTACTTTTCTATCATGGGGGTATCACTTAGGTGTTGTTTATCTAAATGGAGACAATGGGGAATCAAAACTCAATATACCATCTTCTTAGCTCAATCTTGTTTTCGATGGAGCTGTGTCTAGTTACTGAAATTCGAAAGGGTCTCTCACCTCTTGCAACTCACTTCTCCATTGCATTTTTTTTTTTTTGTCTCCTACAATAGCACAGTAAACAATGCAAGGGCAGGGTGATTTGTTCTTTTCTACTTCCATGGTACTTCACCTAGCATCTACTAACACACACCTACAGTCCTATTTAAATAACAATTATCCCACACTGAGTCAGAGGAAATAACAAAGCTCACTGCTGTTCCGTTTCAAACTCTGCAAACTGTAGGGTCAAAACCTAGGGGGAAAACAACCCTGAAAAACAACCCAGCCTCTTTCAAGCTCCAATAACAATATGTGCAACCCAATGGCTGAACGTTGTCTAAAATAATATTTATTTCCTTAAAACTTCAGCTCGTGCTTCTGTCTTCCTTTGGAGGTGTATCTCTGACATATTCATTGGCGATCATGTAGCGATAAAGAGGTGCTTGCCTGGTAGTAGACTCATTTCCTAACAGTTTAACTAAACCAACTCATTTTATTTTTACAACAGCCCATAAGCAGATACTATAATTATCTCTGCTTTAAGAAAAAGAAAGTGAGCTACCTGGAGGGCAGGAATTTGCAGAAACTCAGGTAGCTGAAAAAAAAAAAAAAAAAAAAAAGACCAGAGATTTGACCTTAAGTAGTTTTATTCCCAGATTCTGAACACTAAGTATCCTGCTTCTGTTAGCAGTTGCTCATATTTTTAAACTTTTATTTCTTGAGTTTTTGAGACAGAGTCTCACTCTGTAGACAAAGTCTCANTATGTCTTTTTGAACTTGTAGCAATGCCCCTGTCCCAGCTACTGAAGTGTTGAGATTATAACTGTGAGCCACCATGCCAGGATTTACTTATCAGTATATAAAGATGCAAGGATAAAGGGGCAGTAGGATGGAGGAGCCTGGTGGAGGGAGAGACTATAGATGGACAGAGCCCAGGCTTAGACAAGATCATAGACAAGACGGGTAGCAGTTATAAAAAGAAGATGCGGGCCTTCGTGTTTTAATTTTCCTGGGGCATGTGGTGTCTGAGATGAAGAGAGCAGAGGGATAGTGCTGGAAAAGATTTGGGAAAAGCGAGCTGCTACCTATGGCAATTTATCCTACTCACAATAGGAACTTTCGCACGAAGAATTATAAGATGCCCTGGCAGTTACCAGGGCAGAGCCTCCATGGTAGAGATGTGAGCNAAATAATTGACTAATGCTCTCAAGTAGGTGANAGCTTTGGGATTCCCAAGTGCACCCTTGGGATCCTGTCCAACCTGTTGTGAGTTTGATCAGATCACAATNGGNGCTGTGCTTTGGAGCCTGTGTGAAAACCACAGGGGCAGCTGGTCTCAGCTGGTCAGGGAAATGGAAAGGGCTGCATCAGTAGTGGGGACCACTTAGACCCATCAAGCTGAGAAAAAAGGAGTTTTCCTTACACCTGCTGCCTGCCTCAAACCCCAGCAGAATAACTAGAGATGTCAAGTTCATTCCCAACCAGCAGAGCTACAGTGAGAAAAGACATCAGGAGTCCCCATTGGGGGCAACATTTTAACTGGAAAAGTAAAATGAGTTATTTTAGCCATGTATGTTGAGTTTAAGTTTGACTTTGCAATAGCTGGTCTAGACTTGCATGAGGATTCAACCTCAGAAAAAATAAAGGTGGGGGGTTGTTAATGGACGTGGCATTATCTCCAGAGATTTTAAGGAACTTTCCATTATGCCTAGAACATGCTAAAATCAAAGCTTTATTTCCTGTCACTATTGAACTGGGAGTCATTCATGAGGAAGGTCAGAGAAAGAAAATAAATATGACTCAGTCATCCTTAGCCTAAATTCTGATCTCAGGCAAAGTTTTCCTCACAACAATGATGCGGTATACCACTTTTGTCCTATAAACCAAAGTGTGAGTTCACCTTTAAACTGTTTTCTTTACTTTTGTTTTAGGGGTGAACATTGGGTTAGAAATTAATTACTGCNAGAGGTTAAGATTTGAAATCTGCTCCATTGAATATTTTGCTAGAAACTATTTGCAAAAAATATCCTTAGGCAGGAAGTTAGTGCCTAACCTCCTCATGTTTAATACATCTGCTGCGTTGTTAAGGTGTAAACCAGTTCTAAAATTTAACTGGTTTATTATTTCCTGTTGCTATACATAAATCATCCTAAAATTTACTGACATAAAATAGCAATCCTTTCTTCCTGCAGCTGTGTAGTGTGAGCTGGATTCAGCCCAGGTTCTCTTGTGCTCTTATGATGGTTCATGCAGCTTCAGAGATGAACGTTTCATTCAAGTCTAAGAGAGAAAATCTATGATAACCTCAGTTTAATAAAAGCTGTGCATAAATGGACAAGGGCTTTGTGATGCCTGGAACTGACCCTCCACGTAGTGTCTGGTAGTTCAACAGTCAGGTTTACTTTTCTGTATATTATGTAGAACGTGCCAAGAAAATGAGAAATCCACAGAAGACACATACATGTCTCTGTAGACATGGGCCCTGGATCCAGAATAGTGAGCTCCTTTGACCATCTGTTATTGTATCAAGTTAGAACACTGCTCCAGGCTTGAGATTGGCAGGGGAAATCCTGACGCTTCCTGTGAGGAACAACCACAGCATATCATGGCAATATTTTCCTGCTCTCCACATATACCTCCCACAGGATATTATGGGTGTATGGTTTTTTTTTCAGGTTTCATTTAATGTATATTTTGAGTTTCATCAACCGTTATTATTGTTAGCAGTTTTGGGGAGAGAATGTCTATTGCATTTTTATTTGTTTTAAACTTTATTATTTAAAAAAGTTGCTAATAAGAAACATCACACCCCGAAGTTAATGAAACTCAAAGACTATACAATTCAATGAACTTCTATACAATTAGAGTAGCAGTTTGAGATGGAAGCTGTGGAGTTTCACATTGGCTTTCATACTTTTATTATCCAATATATTTTTATGCATAATACACCACCAAAAATGAAATGTTAACTTTTAATGCATTCACTTTTCAATATCTCAATGCATATTTAGCTTTACTATTAGTTTTCTTTTTTTTTAATTAATTAATTTATTTATTTTAACATTAAAAAGATCTTCCACTCCTTTTACATACCAACCTCAGATCCCCCTCTCCTCCCTCCTCCCACCCCACCAGTTTCCCCTCTCCTCCCTCTTCCCGCCCCACCAGCTCCCT
>LZPO01044825.1:60382-79239 GCA_001675575.1 Neotoma lepida | reverse complement strand
CAAAGGGGTTTGCCTTCTTGTGGCATCTGATTAGGTGAAAGACTCGGGGCAAGGGATCTTTTTCATCTACTGCCTCAACACAATCACATAGCCTTCTTTTTCAGTGGGTTTGCAGAGTTTGGAGCTGTCCAGCACCCTTCTTGCTCTGTCTAGCCTCCACTCTTCCAGGTTCTTTCAACTCAATGTTTTTAAAACACTCGAGGCATCTTCTACAGTCCCTCTCCTAACCAATGTCTGCCGGTAGCTCCAGCCTTTCTGTCGCCATGGCCAGCAGCTGGCCCTTCAGCGTTCTCTTCAGACATTATCCTCATCATACAATGAGGTCACCAAGTCCTGCTGAGTCAGGCTGGGACAGAACCCAAGTGCAGTCTTAGGATGCAGGGCCTTCTCTGCCTCCCTGTGGGGGTGAGCATTTGAGCCACATTGTCTTCATGCCAAGCTTTAAGAATTTCTCCCTCTACCTCCCAGATCCTGAAATAGTTTCTTCTAAACACAACTGAAGCCATTAGGCCAGTACAACTCATGTCTTCTGTGTTGGAAGGGAATGAGTGAGCCATTGAATGTTTGAACATCCCTACAGTGTCCTGACAAGTGGCTTCTTGCATTGGACCATGTTTAGAAATATCCATTATTGGACAATTCTTCATGTTGGCAGTTTTCCTCTCAGTTCTCATCAGTCAGAGGCCATACGAGCAAAATGAATAGTAAGTTCCTTATGTTAGAGGTCTGAGAGTCCCAAGACAGCTTCTATGGCATGGTCTGAATGTGTGACTCCTGGTGATCTGTACAATTGATAGTGAGAAGCCATGAACTCCCAGTCATTGCAGAGGAACCACTTATCATGTATAGTCATGGTCCGGGGCTATGGCCTGGGNCTCTGCATAAGGCCTCAGAGATTATAGGCATTTTACACTCTTGTNTCTCCTGCTCCAAGACACCAGGTTGCTTCCATTGCCTTAGAGGANTTGCTTATTTCCTGGACATTGAGCCCCTTACATATATAATGTCACCCTGGACCTTCTACCTGCAGAATGTGGGAATGAGTGGTCTCCTGTAATCAGGAAGGAAGATCAGACATAACAAGGCTCTTCTTCCCAGGGATGGGGGGAGCCACTCTTAAGACTGCATGAGATATGCAGGACCCTCACCATTGCTGTGGGAAAAAGTTGTGGAGCAACAAAGACAAAAGAGAAAATTACCACCCCTGTCCTACCTCTATTTCCCCCCTCATTTGCTCTTTCCCTATTTCCTAACATCCTC
Source organism: Neotoma lepida (assembly GCA_001675575.1). NCBI lineage: Eukaryota > Metazoa > Chordata > Mammalia > Rodentia > Cricetidae > Neotoma > Neotoma lepida. The sequence continues at coordinate 77,979 of LZPO01044825.1, read as the reverse complement.
TGTATCCTGGGCCAAAAGAACCCCACAGTAACTTAAAGTACACCCTAAAGTCAAGCATTGTCCTGGCCTCCAAGGACTTTATGTCCTCATAGGAGAAAGGGGCAAGTATTTATAATCCTATATCACTGTGGCCATGTTAACTCAAGATTCAGGGAAAGATATTGCATAGAAAAGAATTGGGAAAGAGGAAGGCTTACTCTCAAAGAGTTCTCCCATAAGATAGTCTTGGATGGTAACCTCATAGACTGTCCACCTCTTCCTTCTCATCTCTTCTCCTTATGAAGAACCAAGCTTTCTTGTTCTTTGTCTCATGTTTACAACACACTGTTTTCTTCTAGCTCACTGGTACAGTGGTGTGATGGTGGCCTTGATTAGCTTTGAAACTAAGCTTTCCTGGCCCACTCTGGATTCACCATGCTCCAAAGTAGAACTCTTAGTTTTCCCCATTCCTACTAAAACATTATAGCTGTATTATTCAAGTCTTTGCATCTACCCTTAAGTTCCAAAAGCGTGGATCCTAGAACCTTCTGGAATGTTGATTGTGGTATAGCTTTTCCTTAGGAAGGTAAACCGTGATAACAAACTATCATATGGCTCCAGAATCTCTGGATGTAGCTAAGTGCCAAGGGCGACAGTCTATTTGATCTAGCTGCATGAGTNGAGAATAAAACACAGAGGAGGGCTTGGCAGCAAGAATTCTGGTGAGGCCATTGATTGGCAGCTTCCAGAAGGGAAATTGTAACAGAGGAGCCTTATCTGTAAGGAGGANCAGACAGTAAGGAACCAGTAATTGATCTCAGCCCAATATTAAGTTTAATGTACTTAGGTCACAGTTATGAGTCAACAACGATAGCTTTCATGGCTGTTTCCTGGGTATCCAGCACTGTAGCCTCAAGGATGAAAGAAGCATAAAACTTGACCCAAGGATTAAGAAAATAGAGTGGAGATCCTGTCTGCAGTCTTAACTCCTTTTCCTGTTGATGCTCTCTACTCAGCAGCCATTATGTAGAAGTAAATGGGCTTTGAAACTATATCCCCAGCTCCAAAGACCAATCCAATATGAGCTTAGACATACTCCAGCCACCACCTAGACATCGCTAAGCTTGGACCTTCTTCAAACTAGACAAGTCCCAGACTAAATTCAGTCATCAATCTTACTTCATTTATCCCCTTCCCAAACATGTCCATCTTCCAAAGTTTGGTATTTTTTCTGGCTACAATGATCTACTCTCTCTTTCTTAAAGGTCCCACTATTCTTTAAGACAACTCTGACCTCATGTTTTCCATACATGGAGTGGAGAGAGCAGCAGAAGACAGGTTTCAGAAACCAAATTCATTAAGGTCCAGATTAATGGCCGTTTCCTGGCTGAAAAGCTCATTCTTCTCAGACAGCAGGGCTTCCTCACCCTGCTTCCACAGAACTTAATGTGAAACTCTCTTATTCTTTCTGTACCCTACAACATTCAAATCCAACTCTCCAATATCTTCGTTGTTCTGAAATAGTCCTGCCTTTTGAAGCATTTGGCAATTACACATGCAATATAAACAATTATTCTATCCTCAGTTTCTCCTGTTCTGAACTAATTAGTGTTTTCTTGTGACCGTCTCATATGATGACCGGTGGTCACTGGTTCTATGTGATTGTAGATGCTACACCCTTGCTCAGTGGCTATATGTGTGCAAGAATCCTTACACAGCTNTATGTGCACCCCTGAGGGAAGAGACAGTGCTTCTCACATAGGATGACTTTAGAGTCAAACACACATGCCTTTGATTTGAGAGTCTACTCTTACAGCATGAGTGACCTTTTGCANGCCATTGAGTTTGTGTGAGTCCCAGCCTTATCATTTGTAAATGGGAGGGTAATGCTTACCCCAGAAGGTTCACAATATTCTCTTCACCTCCTTNAGTTTGTCATGCCTTCTGCTTCAGTTTCTTACCTGCCCTTTGCTGAGATAACCTCTCATTCTTTCAGTTTCAGCTTAGATAATGTGCTCCTTGGAAAGCCTGTGGCTCTCTGGTCAAGTTGGTTTTCTGTGTTCTCATTTATTACATTGCCTCTGCCCAGGTCTTGGCANCAGCCTCTGAAACTGTCTGGTCTNTGCCCTTTCGCTCCACTTTGAGAAACTGCAAACTCCATATAAAATGGGGACTATGATTTGCCAAATATCAAAACCCATTTTTGCCCTTCCCCATTCCTTTTAATCCAAAGATTTTTAAAGCAAGCCATATTGAGTAAGGAATTCATGACTGAAATGCNAAAGAAAATNGCCAGATTTTATTCAGTATTTATTAGCTGGCATTGCAAGAGTTCAGCCCACCAAATTGCTGGCTCCATTCTAGGCTCTGNGAAGTGATCTGCTTTGGGTGTAGAAATTAAGTAGTGTGTTCTCTAAATTATCACTAGTGCCCAGTACTTTACAATTTCATGAGGTTCACAATTNACTTTATATCTGTGATACTACCTGAATCTAAGAGAATGTATTTTCTTAGAGGATTTCCAAAAGCAATAGCAATCCCCAGTTTATTTGACACATACAGTTGTAAGTATTTTATTTTTAAAACTCAGCCACACACAAATTCATTATAACAACCTAAACATGTNATTTAGAATAACAGCAAGCTCCAGGGTCAATGACCAATGATCCAACCTCCTAATTTGCTATCTTGGGCAAGTAATTTGATTCCTTTGTGCCCCAGTTCCCCAGTTTAGAAGATNCAACTGGGGCATTTGCATTGTAGAATTAATATATGAGTTAAATGAGATAATACCTGCAAGGATTAATAGCAATGCTTAGCACTTGGTATAAATGCTCTATAAATGTTAGCTATTATTATTTGTCAAGGGTAAATCAAATATAAGAAGAGTGTTTGCATAAGATTGGATTTAAATTTCCTGCCAGCGGAGAGGTTCTATGTTTCTGTATTACTCTGATCCTTCAGCATTCCTATTCAGTAGGGAGGGGGCAGCATTATCCACATTTTACAAACAGTGGAATTGAGCCACAGAGAAGCAAAATATATAGTGCTCAAGTGGCAGTCGAAAACTAAGACTGACTTTGCAGGCATAAGTACCACAAAGCACTTTGCAGGTGGCTGAGTGACTGCGCAGTTAAAAGTGAGNGTAAGCCTGCTCTTAGAGTTTGTGAACACAGACCTCCTTAGCCCCTTTTCTGCTGAGTTTCTCCAGGGATCCCAACAAGGTCAATCCTGTTTCCATGCCTGAAATAATATCAGATTATGTCCTCCTGCCTGTTTTTCTTGCTAGCTTTCCAAAAAGCCACATCATGGGGTTGAGTNGAATGTCAGTGGATGTCTCCTTCCTTTTCTACGTAGCTACCTCTAAAGAGTGCCTAAAGGTAGGCACTCTTCCCATTCTTGAGTTGTCCTGGGTATACCCAGTCCTCACTTGGCTGTCGATTGAGTTTTTCGAGGATTCATCGAGGCCTTTAAACCACTTGAGACCCTCACCACTAAACTTGTTCCATAAACATTTTGTCCCTAAAGGCAGCCCTCATCCCACACTGTGCTTTATTACTGTAGCCACAGGTAAAGGATCTGTAAAAGGTGCTCATTCTCTCTCTGTCTTCCGGTCTGAGCTCACCAGAGGGAAGTCCCTCTTCACCAGGACCCTGGCTGTTTGACTGTGTAGAAAAGCCTCCGAGAGTTTGTGGGTGCCAGATTGCTCAAGAGGACCAAAGACACGTTGCTTTTCTGTCCACTAGGGGGCTACTTGTAGAAGGCTGGGGGAAAAAAAAGCTTAAAAATATGCTGCTGAAATTTCAGTAAGAGGGGAAAAGAGAGAGCTTGCGAAAGACAGCAGAACGGTCCCAGGCTTCCTCATCTCGTTCACGTCAGAGGCAGGAACCGACCGACTGTGCTAAGGCTGTTGGCTCAACACGCAGAGACAGAGCCGGAGCAGCCTCAGACTGGGAAAGAAGAGGTGGTCCTCCCTGACCCAAGGAATTACCACTAGTGGAGTAAAGCCATCTGACTTTTTGATCTTATCCGGTTGCCTCTTCTCTCCTTCACTGGTAGACCTTCCAGCTGGGTTTCATTTCTTTCGTGAAGCCTTCTCTCCCTCTCAGAAAAAGAGGAAGGGAAGAGAGGGAGNGAGGTGGGCGCTTTAGGTGAGCGCATCAGCTGGCTCCAGCCCGAACAGACAGGAATTCTCTACCCAGGAAGCTCCTCTCTCTCTCCGGCTACCCAGCCCCTCTCAACACCCCCAACCTGGGTAAGTCCAGAGCACTGCGCTCCTCCTCGGGTTCCTTGCTAGCGAGATTTCAGCACCACGGAGAGCGACCAAATGCATTTCTGTTCTTGCAAGGCGGTTGGCAGTAAGGTTACATCTCTTTCGGCTGCCTGTAAAGCTGGGTTCTGCGTAGGGAGAAAAATAAAGAAAGGAGAAAGGCGCAAAACTGTGTCTACCGAATTAGAGGGGGATGTGGACCTTGGCCTTGGGAGTGAGCCTGAGCAAATGTATGTGTGTGCACTGTTGCATAAGACAGGTGAGGTCGGAGCTAGCAGGCTTGTAATTGTGCTAGTCTCAGTGTGAGGCTGTGCTTTTTATATGTAGACGAGAGGGAGGGTTAGGGGAAATGAGTCTTGGATCTTCCTTAATTAACTCTTTCCTAACCAGCTGTAGGTGGTGGGAAAGTGTTACAGACCTAGCCTGGGGGGCAGGAGTGGGGGTAGAGTTAGAAGTTGTGCTCCTGGGAGGGAGCCTGGAGAGATTATATTTTAAAATGTCATTTTCCCCCAGGATTACCTGGGTTCTTGCTGTGGTGAGAGCCTAACCTGACCTTTTGCTTCCTTTCCTGCTGTGAATTCATGGTGGGCAGGTGCAACAGGTTAGCCCCAGGCTGGGGTAATTTGGGGCTGAGGTCTCCGATTTCATGCTTCCGGGAAGATACTCAGCTTGGCAGGGGCTGGCTGGTGTGGATTATACTAATTTTTGCAAGCAGGCAGGAGGTACCATCCACTTTTCTGCCTTCCTTGGTTGGAAAGAGGAAAAAAGTCTGCTCTCCCCTATTTTCTGGGGCATCTGTTAATGAAACACAGCACAGAGGAAAGGCTCTGTCTCCGCTCATCTAGAGAATTAGGAGCAAACATAGACTGGCCCCAAAGTGGAAGTCTCTCCTCCAACTCCCGTCCAGGGGCTCCACAGCTGGGAGCTTGCCATTACTACGTTCTATTGCTTTTCATGCTCTCTCTCTCTCCCTCTCTCACCCCCCCTCTTTTTTTCTGTCTCCTCCCTCCCCCAACACCTCTTTGCTTCTCTGTCTCTCTCTTTCTTCCTTCCCTTCTCCTCACTCCATCTCTCTTTCTCTAAATACTTTCAGTAAGTTTCTTCTTCTCCCTGTCTTGCCTTTTCCTTGGAGATACTCCCTGCCTGCCCCCATGTCCTCCAGTTCTACCCAAACCTACGGCATGAAACCACTCAACAAGTGGTACTGGGGGTTTTCTTCAATCACCAAAAGTTTCCCAGGAGCCAATATCCCACGAGGGATGTGCAGCTTCTTGTAAGATAAAGCCTCAACTTGGTTGGCCTGTGACTCTTGGAGGTTCTACTCACCTTTGTTCATGATGAGGTGGGGGAGGGGCTGGCAGGTGGAATTGTGCACAGACTTTCTTCCTGTGATGACTTCTGCTATGCTTTNAATTCAAAATCCTAGATTTTCCTTCAAGACAAGGAAATGCTCTTTGCTCTGGATTGTGAGAAGCTTCTAGGTGAGGGAGAGTTCTGAGAGAAATGGTACCACCCCTCCCCATTAGCCCATTAGCATCAGCTCTGGAAACTTCAGTGTGTCTTTAGAGTGAATGGTAGTGAGTAGATTGTAGAGAGGGGAGGACAGTGATGTCAGAGGCNGTAAAAGGTAGAAAATGGTAGAAAAAGGATTGAAACAGATAAATTTAGAGAACCAGAAACCAACACTGAATTGTTCATACTCCATCCTTGCCTTTCACACCCCCCTAGTATGTATTAGTAAGTGGATGGATTTCTGCGTGATATATCCCTGGATGCTTAAAAAAACCATGTCCTTATAGTGGACCCTGTTTTAAGGCTATGTTGGTTACTGATGTCACCATTATCTTATTAGTGCCCCTAAATTCTCACTGAAAAAAGTGTTCAGTGACATTATTGCTCCCCCCCCCTTTTTTAAGAAGAGACAAGCATTAGGTCAGAGAGTAGCAAAAGCAGAAACAGAACTTGTGATCTCATCACCTGTAAGTGCAGAAGTGCTCACGTGTGGGAGAGTGAGAAAGAATTGCCATCCTACAGACACACGTGCAAGCAAAGCTTGTTAGCGGATTTGTTGTGAGGCCATGGGCTCTCTCTGGGGAAGACTGAGAATCAACCAGGCACCTCAAGGTGTTGCTGATGCCCAGAAGCCAGGTGAAGAGCTCTCTGTACTGATAGTGAAGAGAGTCCCCTGGGCTAGTGGCCTCCAGGCTGAACTGAAGTAGTATGCCCCATGGCTGTTCTGCTTACCTCAGAATCCCAGGTAGAGGCCCTTTTCCCAGAGCTCATTGCCATAGATGTCTGGGGTTGAGACGTTTGTTCACTTTCCTGTCATGTGAATCTTCACAAGGCCACCTTCATTGAGTCCTCTGTGGTTTGGGATGTGAGGAAGATGACCAACAATCAGGAAATGGTTGGGCTTCTAGCNCCTCAGGAGTGGGGAATGGCACAAACGCACTCTATGTACCAAGCCTCTACTTCCCCAGATGCCCCTGCTCTCATTCCTGCCAGGATTCTGGAGAGAAAGCTACTGTATTCTCACATCTGTCTCTCCCTCACTGAACAGAAGAAATTCTGCTAGACTGCCTCTGAGACCTAGAGATAAGACGTGCTAGGAAAAGATGCAGGGAAGGATAAAGTCAGCATCCTGATTNGTAACCATAACTTTTAAAAATTGAGATATAATTTGCATGTAACAAAATGGACAGAAGGTAACTATTTGGATTAGTAAGTTTAGACAACCGTGTTAAAATGAACATTTGATCTCTACCTCAAATAAAATATACGAAAGTTCCTGCATGTGTCTTCCCAACCAACCTTTCCCATAGCCCCTTTGCTTGTTGACTGTTGCCATCGTAGCCCAAACTTCTGCACTGTNTAGCAGAAGTATAATGCTGATTACATTCGACGCTAGATGGGTTATGTGGATCTTAGACTCTTATATGGACATCTCAGGGTCTGAAGCTACTGATTGTAGCAGGAAAGCTGAGGGATGGGTGGGGTATATTCTGCATCTCAGCTTCTTGTAATGGTGGTAGAAAATGGCCATTTCAATTGTGTGCATGGAAGGCAACAATTAAGTCTCCACAGAAGACCCTGCAGGTTCCTGCCTTTGAACTGATCTGAGTTTATTTGATGGCACAGCTCATGAATATGATGTTGAAATAGTTATTAAAAATATGGAATTAAGTTTCAGGTGCCTGGTCATGAGTCACTCCATCTGGTCTCCAAGAGTGAGCTGAGGAAAGAATAGCCCACATGACTTAGTAGAGAAAGAGAAAAGAGAGCTAGTTCACAGTGACAGTCTTTATACCATGAAATCCAGACTCATCCGTCCACAAAGACCTGGNGTGGGGTGTGTGTGCTTATCCTCTTTATTTAGGGGTGACTTTAAAATCAGAAACTATATGTTGACCTCATATATCACCATAGTTCTACCCAAGGACCCCCCATTCAACTTGCTTCCATCTCTGGGCTGCTTGCTCCAGCAAAAGGTACAGTTTCCTATTTATCATTAAGAAGTAATGGAGTAATCAGAAGGTTTTTGGTGATGTGGTTGAATATATTTGTGTGTTTGTATATGTGGTATCGTGACATCTTGCCAATTCTCTTTTCTCCTACCTCGATTCTGAGGACCACTGGATTGAGGCATTGTACCCAACTGAGCCTGGGGTTTTCAACTAAAACAGACTATCTCTGCCAGCTTAAACAGCAAATGAGAGTCCTCAAGATTTGTCTGTGTGGACCATAGATCCATTTACACAGTCAGTGGATAGCCATGTCCTCTGCTTCCCTCTATCTGGAGATTTTCCTACAGGGCCTTCTTTCAGGATATTGTCCCTCTGAACTCTTCTTCCTTGGAGGATGCACCGAGCCAGCTCTTCTACAGGAAGGGACCTGNGTCATTTCTCCCAGATGAGATCCCTCAATGGGGAGTATAAGTTGCTAAGCTACACAGTCACGGCAAACTAAAAGATGGCCAAAGGGCAGACTCCCTAACATCTAAATAGAAGATTGCACAAAATTTCAAAAGCCAATTGGAGTGGATGACTTGGCAGAGGTCATCATCTTGATCTTGATTTTCACTGATAAAGATGAAGTAGCATTGCATTCCTAAGAGCACGGCAAGAGGGACTGTGATAAAGTTGTTTCAACTCTATTTCCAACCACACACAGGACCCATTAAAGCTTTGCCTTGAATGTTATTTTTGGCTAGAACTGCATTGATACATCTTAACCATAGGGAGTAATGAGTACATCAGTTGGCAAGCAGACCTCAATCGCCATATTCTTTTTCCTTTACTTCTTCTTATTCCCCCCAATTTGGTATTTCTTTTGTCTTTTTGGTGTCTCCAATTTAGTGGTATAAAGAGCTTTCACACAGTGTGTCACCATAACCAGTGCTCACATTCACACCATTTCATCACCCCAAACTGAAACTCTGATAACTGTCATCTCCTTCTTCCCCAGCCTCTGCCAACCATCACTCTACTTTCTGTCTGAGTCCGATCTAGCACACCATGTCGACAGAATCATCCAATTTTATCTTTTTGTATCCTACTCTTACAAATTATTTTATTTAGTATTAGCATGTGTGTATGGTGCATGTGTATGTGTGTGCACGCGCATGTACGCATGCTTGCACACANATTCCATGGTGCACATATAGAGGTCAGAGGGCAACTATTCAGAGTCAGTTCTCTCCTTCCACCTTGTTTTTGAGGCAGGGTCTCTTTGTTTCTATCATACTGTATACTCTTGGATAGCTAGCTGGTCTATGACTTTCAGAGTGATTCGCTTATTGCCACCTCCCATAGGGGTTCTGGGATTACAGATGCATATCACCCCATCCAGTTTTTCTATGTGGGTTCCAGGAATCAAACTCAGGTCATTAGGCTGAGCACTTTTACCCACTGAGCCATCTCTCTGGCCTCCCCACCTCCCCTCTCTCTTCATGCATGATATATTAAAAAGTCATCCATTTGATAGCAGGCATCAGAATTTTCTTTCTTTTTACAACAGAGTAATATTCCACTCTATATACAGACCACCATTTATCTGTATATGAACATTAAGGTTTTTTTGGCCAGTTGCCTCTATCTTATTCTCTAGAACTCTATATACAGACCACCATTTATCTGTATATGAACATTAAGGTTTTTTTGGCCAGTTGCCTCTATCTTATTCTCTAGACAATGGGTGGGACAACTCCCTGGTTAAAACACTGATTTGAGTTAACATCATTCTCTTTCCTGNTAAGTCTAAACAGATGGTTCCCTAGAAGCAAATTGGAGAGGCTACATGGAGCCAGTGCATATGAATGACCTGGGTCTGCTTCCCATGCTTAAGCTTTCATTNATTGTTGGTATATACAACAAAGACAGTCTAAGTGAACTGGAGTCCTAAATCTCTATTCCCCCTGAAGTGCCCCAACTATACCACAGAGATGTTCTTGGAGGCAGGAAGAAACATATTCTCCACCCTCGGTGAGCCTGTCTTTGGGCTGTGAGTTTAAGACAAAAGTCCTAATAACAGAGTGGCTTCTGGGGTCTGACACAAATGAGTCCACAAATGCACTACAGTATTCTGAAGGGTTCTACCCTGATCACTCTGGAACTCTTATCTTTTGGGAAGGACCCCTCCAAGCGCACTCAGCTTGGCTTGATAGCAGTTCATAAGTTGGCTATAGATGATTCATTAAAAAGCCATTATCCAGACACAGGAGGTGGGCATGGAGCTCTTAATGTGTTCTATCATGCTATATGGTGCAAAAGAGACAAAAGAGAAGACACCTGAAACATTGATTCCAGGATAGTAGCAAGCAGGATGGCTGGTGTCTGGTGGCAGCTTAATAAAAGCTCTGAGCTAGAATTTGGCCTGTGATTCAAACTTAACTAAAAAATTTCATTTCTGGGTGCTAGTTGCTTGTATCTTTCTATTGACTAATTATAATANTAGCCAATAGTCACTGAGTATTAACTATGCATGTTAGCCAAGTACTTGGCATAGAGAATGCCCTTAACAGTTGCTTGTGTTATTACCATTAGCAAACACCTTTAATACTTTGTATTATTTAGTGGCTAAACATGATGATAGATATTTTTGTTCCCACTTTACAGATAAGGAAATTGAGGCAATGTGGCCTCAGATGACTTGCTCAGCTTAAGTACAAGAGCTTCCACACTTGTTCCCCTTTTTAATAATAACAGCTGTGATTTATGGAGTATTCATGGTTTGCTTGGCTCTGGCCCAGGCCCTGCAGTGTTCTATCTCACAGTTTTAAGTTCATCCACTCTCAGGCTGAAGTTGCTCCGTGAGGCTCACTGTGATTATGTTGCACAATAATTCTCTTACTTAATCCTCACAACGCTGGAGCCAGAGCAGCAGGGAAAATCTTCACCAGCCAAGTGAAAAGGGGGGACCCCAAACGAATCCTTATGATGATCATGAAAGAGAATGCATGGATGAGGGGTACGGAGCTGAGAGGTTCAGAGAGNTTAGCTTCACCTCAGGTCACATGGCTAGTGGTCACAGGGCTGGCTTGAACCACGGACGAAGCTCATGTTCCTCTCTAGCCTGTGTCTTACCTCTGCTTCTTTCACCATGGGTTACCCATGTACAGAACCAACAGGACAAAGCCTGTGGGGACACACACCAGTAGGTAAATGCCGATGAGATTGAAGCAGGGGGATCATAAGCTTGAGGCTAGCCTGGGCTGTACCTTTCAGGGCTGAAGAGATGACTCCCTCTGTATAAGGATGAGGTCCTGAGTTCAATCCAAAGCACCCACGTAAAAAGAAGGGCACAGTGGCATGTTTGTAATTCCAGTCCCAGGGAGTAAAACAGGAGGATCTCTGTGGCCCACAACATAGTCAGTCCATCCAAATAAGCAAACTTTAGGCCAGTGAGAGAGATGTTGTCTCCAAAAAACAGTGGAGAGCAATTGAGAAAAACACCCATTGTCAACATCTGGACTTCACACACACAGGCACACACATGCAGATGTGAACAAGTGTATACATGTATAAACACACATGCACACAAAGCAGCAAGAAACACAAGATCTGGAAACTTGATTTTAAGTGACTACTCTTCCACATACTGACCTATGACCTTGGGCAATTATGAAACCTATCACAGTCTGAAATTCCTTATCAAACTTCCTCATCTCCTTCAGCCTCCCCAAGTTATATTTACTATTATGTTATCTATAAGGAGTTCTCATGAAAATTAAGGAACAAGTCCCTGTGCCTCGGACAGTGTTAATATGGAATATGTACCTTAAGAACCATGTGTTACTTGGTATTTAATGTGACCTGCAGACTGGATGCAGGCACTGGGTACTTGGCATCTTAACAAGCGAACAATTATCTGGGCTGACCTGGATTTTATATCCTTCTCAAGTGCTAATGGGTTGGGTCGCCCTTATTTTATATCACCTTGATTTTAGGAGTATGTGTTGGGCTATTTTTTTCCTACCCTTTTAGCATCAAAGAAACCTGACAGGCTGATATTTTTAAAATATCTGAGAGATGCCTTTTGACAATTAATTACGTAGAAATTGTACCAGAGTGCAATTAATGTGAACCTTAAGGAGACGCTTGGGGATTGAGCCTCATTCCGCTAGAGACTCCAAACCTTTGCCTTTCTTTCTTACTTCCTTCCCNCACCCTCCAGATTCTTCTACCATTCTGAGTTTTATTTATGAAACATTTCCTTTCCTTTATAATTATGTTTTCCATAAGAAGAACATCTAACAGCCATCTCCTGGCTGGGCTCAAGTAATTGTTTGAATTTTTTGACGGTGTGCAATTTCAAAGCCTTGGGTTTATATAGATTACCTTGAATTTATCTCCTCAAGTGCATCAGGAGAGAAACCGCTGCCTGCCTGATGGAGTAATGTAAACCATGGAGCTGCTAAGCACCGGCGATGGTGTGGATGGACTATTTATCTAAACAGATTTCTGTAGAACATACACTTTAATAAGCTGGGGTTTGCCTGCCTGTCCTGCGTAAGTGCCTCCCATTGTCCCCTGTGGATTTGTCAATGCCAAGGTCAGCAGTGATGACTGGCCAAGGGACAGGTGGGGAGGGAGTCAGCTGACAGCACCATCCCCTCTCTACCTCCTCTGACAGCTGGCCAGCTGTGAGCAGGGGTGAAAATGCAGGCAGGCTGAGGAGCTGGCAGCCCCAAGGCCAAAGAGTTACGTTTGTCCTGTGCTGGTAGATGTGAGTGTCCAGCTGGGCAGAGGGATNGGGTCCTAAATAGCAGATGAGGGCCTTGCAAATGACTGTGTTGAAAAGGGTAGAGGCCAGCGCCATGGATAAAGGAGATTTCTCCTCACAGTAACCCAGGCTGTACCGCAGAGAGATGGAACATATAAAGCCAGCCATCAAGGTTCCCGTTCAAAGCCGTATATATTTATAGAGATATAAATGAAGTTTAATGCTGGTGAAACTCACTATAAAAGCAAAAGACTTCATCTGTATCTACTTGAGGTGCAGATCAACACAGGGCCTTTTGCCTGCTTCCAGCTGAGGGTGCACACCCCTACACTCTTTCAAGAACCAGCTGCTAGGGCTCTGGGGGTACCAGCAGGGCAGGGGAGACAGAGGTCCCTTGAGCATCTTCAGAAGGGCACCCAACAAAGGCAAGCTCCCCTTATCATACAGGGCTGTTTTAAACACAGCANTGAAGAGCACGGAAAGGCAGAAGCATTGCCAAAATCAAGCGGCTTCAAACAGTCAGGAGTCTGGCTTCCAATAAAACAATTTGAGAAAGGTTTGCTTTTCATCTGCTTTGGAAGCTGCTAGTTTCTGTTCCTCATAGCTCCAGATGAGGTACAACTGCAAAGCCCAGCTGACCAGTGCCTGTGCTCTGAGTGTCTCTTCTGGCCCTGCATCTCCTGCCATGTGTGTCGGGNAGATGTTCTTGGAGGCAGGAAGAAACATATTCTCCACCCTCGGTGAGCCTGTCTTTGGGCTGTGAGTTTAAGACAAAAGTCCTAATAACAGAGTGGCTTCTGGGGTCTGACACAAATGAGTCCACAAATGCACTACAGTATTCTGAAGGGTTCTACCCTGATCACTCTGGAACTCTTATCTTTTGGGAAGGACCCCTCCAAGCGCACTCAGCTTGGCTTGATAGCAGTTCATAAGTTGGCTATAGATGATTCATTAAAAAGCCATTATCCAGACACAGGAGGTGGGCATGGAGCTCTTAATGTGTTCTATCATGCTATATGGTGCAAAAGAGACAAAAGAGAAGACACCTGAAACATTGATTCCAGGATAGTAGCAAGCAGGATGGCTGGTGTCTGGTGGCAGCTTAATAAAAGCTCTGAGCTAGAATTTGGCCTGTGATTCAAACTTAACTAAAAAATTTCATTTCTGGGTGCTAGTTGCTTGTATCTTTCTATTGACTAATTATAATANTAGCCAATAGTCACTGAGTATTAACTATGCATGTTAGCCAAGTACTTGGCATAGAGAATGCCCTTAACAGTTGCTTGTGTTATTACCATTAGCAAACACCTTTAATACTTTGTATTATTTAGTGGCTAAACATGATGATAGATATTTTTGTTCCCACTTTACAGATAAGGAAATTGAGGCAATGTGGCCTCAGATGACTTGCTCAGCTTAAGTACAAGAGCTTCCACACTTGTTCCCCTTTTTAATAATAACAGCTGTGATTTATGGAGTATTCATGGTTTGCTTGGCTCTGGCCCAGGCCCTGCAGTGTTCTATCTCACAGTTTTAAGTTCATCCACTCTCAGGCTGAAGTTGCTCCGTGAGGCTCACTGTGATTATGTTGCACAATAATTCTCTTACTTAATCCTCACAACGCTGGAGCCAGAGCAGCAGGGAAAATCTTCACCAGCCAAGTGAAAAGGGGGGACCCCAAACGAATCCTTATGATGATCATGAAAGAGAATGCATGGATGAGGGGTACGGAGCTGAGAGGTTCAGAGAGNTTAGCTTCACCTCAGGTCACATGGCTAGTGGTCACAGGGCTGGCTTGAACCACGGACGAAGCTCATGTTCCTCTCTAGCCTGTGTCTTACCTCTGCTTCTTTCACCATGGGTTACCCATGTACAGAACCAACAGGACAAAGCCTGTGGGGACACACACCAGTAGGTAAATGCCGATGAGATTGAAGCAGGGGGATCATAAGCTTGAGGCTAGCCTGGGCTGTACCTTTCAGGGCTGAAGAGATGACTCCCTCTGTATAAGGATGAGGTCCTGAGTTCAATCCAAAGCACCCACGTAAAAAGAAGGGCACAGTGGCATGTTTGTAATTCCAGTCCCAGGGAGTAAAACAGGAGGATCTCTGTGGCCCACAACATAGTCAGTCCATCCAAATAAGCAAACTTTAGGCCAGTGAGAGAGATGTTGTCTCCAAAAAACAGTGGAGAGCAATTGAGAAAAACACCCATTGTCAACATCTGGACTTCACACACACAGGCACACACATGCAGATGTGAACAAGTGTATACATGTATAAACACACATGCACACAAAGCAGCAAGAAACACAAGATCTGGAAACTTGATTTTAAGTGACTACTCTTCCACATACTGACCTATGACCTTGGGCAATTATGAAACCTATCACAGTCTGAAATTCCTTATCAAACTTCCTCATCTCCTTCAGCCTCCCCAAGTTATATTTACTATTATGTTATCTATAAGGAGTTCTCATGAAAATTAAGGAACAAGTCCCTGTGCCTCGGACAGTGTTAATATGGAATATGTACCTTAAGAACCATGTGTTACTTGGTATTTAATGTGACCTGCAGACTGGATGCAGGCACTGGGTACTTGGCATCTTAACAAGCGAACAATTATCTGGGCTGACCTGGATTTTATATCCTTCTCAAGTGCTAATGGGTTGGGTCGCCCTTATTTTATATCACCTTGATTTTAGGAGTATGTGTTGGGCTATTTTTTTCCTACCCTTTTAGCATCAAAGAAACCTGACAGGCTGATATTTTTAAAATATCTGAGAGATGCCTTTTGACAATTAATTACGTAGAAATTGTACCAGAGTGCAATTAATGTGAACCTTAAGGAGACGCTTGGGGATTGAGCCTCATTCCGCTAGAGACTCCAAACCTTTGCCTTTCTTTCTTACTTCCTTCCCNCACCCTCCAGATTCTTCTACCATTCTGAGTTTTATTTATGAAACATTTCCTTTCCTTTATAATTATGTTTTCCATAAGAAGAACATCTAACAGCCATCTCCTGGCTGGGCTCAAGTAATTGTTTGAATTTTTTGACGGTGTGCAATTTCAAAGCCTTGGGTTTATATAGATTACCTTGAATTTATCTCCTCAAGTGCATCAGGAGAGAAACCGCTGCCTGCCTGATGGAGTAATGTAAACCATGGAGCTGCTAAGCACCGGCGATGGTGTGGATGGACTATTTATCTAAACAGATTTCTGTAGAACATACACTTTAATAAGCTGGGGTTTGCCTGCCTGTCCTGCGTAAGTGCCTCCCATTGTCCCCTGTGGATTTGTCAATGCCAAGGTCAGCAGTGATGACTGGCCAAGGGACAGGTGGGGAGGGAGTCAGCTGACAGCACCATCCCCTCTCTACCTCCTCTGACAGCTGGCCAGCTGTGAGCAGGGGTGAAAATGCAGGCAGGCTGAGGAGCTGGCAGCCCCAAGGCCAAAGAGTTACGTTTGTCCTGTGCTGGTAGATGTGAGTGTCCAGCTGGGCAGAGGGATNGGGTCCTAAATAGCAGATGAGGGCCTTGCAAATGACTGTGTTGAAAAGGGTAGAGGCCAGCGCCATGGATAAAGGAGATTTCTCCTCACAGTAACCCAGGCTGTACCGCAGAGAGATGGAACATATAAAGCCAGCCATCAAGGTTCCCGTTCAAAGCCGTATATATTTATAGAGATATAAATGAAGTTTAATGCTGGTGAAACTCACTATAAAAGCAAAAGACTTCATCTGTATCTACTTGAGGTGCAGATCAACACAGGGCCTTTTGCCTGCTTCCAGCTGAGGGTGCACACCCCTACACTCTTTCAAGAACCAGCTGCTAGGGCTCTGGGGGTACCAGCAGGGCAGGGGAGACAGAGGTCCCTTGAGCATCTTCAGAAGGGCACCCAACAAAGGCAAGCTCCCCTTATCATACAGGGCTGTTTTAAACACAGCANTGAAGAGCACGGAAAGGCAGAAGCATTGCCAAAATCAAGCGGCTTCAAACAGTCAGGAGTCTGGCTTCCAATAAAACAATTTGAGAAAGGTTTGCTTTTCATCTGCTTTGGAAGCTGCTAGTTTCTGTTCCTCATAGCTCCAGATGAGGTACAACTGCAAAGCCCAGCTGACCAGTGCCTGTGCTCTGAGTGTCTCTTCTGGCCCTGCATCTCCTGCCATGTGTGTCGGGTATGTGGTAATCCTCTGAAACCCTGCCTGACAGAAGTCGCATCCTGGCTCTTCCACCGATGCATGGAGTAGCCTGGAGGAAATCACTTTATTTCTCTGAGCTTCCGTTTCCTCTCACTTGGCATGTGGCAAATAGTTGGCTGCCTCTCTGAATTGTTGACTATGTTCAGGAAGACGCTAATTTCCACATGGAGACTTACAACAGCCCATCCACAGTGAGGGGCTTCGATCCATGGAGTTCTCATCAGAGAAGGTACATTTTAAGGTNAGGGTCAAAGACATTTTTCCCCTATAGGCTAAAGAAGCTCTATGTGTGGTCCCAACCTGTCTTGATGAACAAAAGTCTCCAGGCAGTGGTTTGAACCCTCTTTCCTATCTCTTTTTTAAAAAAAGTATATGTATATGTGTGTGAGTCCATGTTGGTATGTTCACATGAGTGCAGGTGCCCATGGTGGCCGGAGGAGGGTGTCAGATCCCCTGGGACTGGAGTTACAGCCACCTGACATGGGTGCTAGGAACAGAACTCAGGTCCTCTACAAAAAACATTAAGCTCTCTTCCCCAGCCCCAGCCACCCAACTTCTTACTGAGGCAGCAGCTTCATGGGAAGTTCCCTGACCAAACAAAACAGTGTTTATCCTCATGTGGCAGGGGTATCAGTAGGAGTCACCCTCATCTTGAAGACCTGTCAGTGTCCTTCTAACTGACTTATTGGAAAGATTAGAGGCAACATACATAGCTCCCAGGAACACCGTTTCCCTGAGAGGGTGTGTCCTTGTGTAGTTGGGGATGTTCTTCTGAACTTGCCTTTAAGAAGGCAGGAAAGCCGGGCGGTGGTGGCGCACGCCTTTAATCCCAGCTCTTGGGAGGCAGAGGTAGGCGGATCTCTGTGAGTTCGAGGCCAGCCTGGTCTACCGAGTGAGTTCCAGGAAAGGCGCAAAGCTACACAGAGAA
>LZPO01044825.1:38928-50569 GCA_001675575.1 Neotoma lepida | reverse complement strand
TGTTGCAGCAGTATTGGGCTGGGCGTCCTTCAGCTCCCTAGCATCTCTTTGGTCCTATGCTCTTTCCTTGTGGTTTTCCCCATCCTCCGTGTCCTCTCTCCATTCCTTCCTCTCTCTGTCTAACTCATCTCTCATCTGCATGTGTAGGTCTTAGCTTCTTGGCTTCCCTGACTTAGCCAGGTTCTTGTGCTACATATGTTCATAGAACCTTCTTAGTTTTTCTTTATAACCTCAAATATTTCCATTGTAACATATGACATATAAAAACAGCACAAACATTAAATATAATTCATAATAATAAAGCAGGCTCCCTGTAACTACCCTCCAGGTCAAGAAATATGATGCCAATAAGCCTCAATGACACCCCTGGGTTCCTCTTCTGACTTCAAGCCCCTCCATTTCCACAGACAACAGCCTTCCTGACTTCACTGGTATGATTTTCCTTACTTTTGAGGGCTTAGTATGTGTCAGCTTAGAAATGTATATAATTTATATACATATTTTATATACACACATATACATTTATAGACATATACATACATTTATATACATATATTTATATATGTCAATTTATCAAATTTTATCAGAATACAAAAAATACCAAACTTCATATACATGTCAAGTTTTTGTGTTTTAATAGCTTATAAATACATATATCAATAATAAATACATAACACTCCTTGTTTGATATATGCATTTCCATTGATTGAAAGGGCTCATGCCTCTTTTGCTCACCATTATATCCCCATGGTCTTGCCTAACCCCAGAGCATTTCAAATCTACAATAGCTATTTGGAGACTAAATGAATAGAAAAGACATCCATGTTGACTCTAGATAAAGGCTAGGCTATTATGAGAGTCCCACTGTGAAACCCTTTCAGAAGGATGCTGCAAACAGAGCACTGGTGTATCTGTTGCACAGGAGAAACACGTTCAAAATCACCTGCCACTTTCTTTCCAACAACTTTAAATAAGAAAGGTGACTGAAAAAGCTATGTGGGGAAGTGATTATGTCTGTCTTCCTATTTGTGCATCTATCTATTTATGTATCTAACCACTCATTTATTTATCTATCTGTCCAGCCAACTGTGTAATATTATACAAACACACATCTACTGAAGCAACTAGAAAAATAGAGCGCATTAAAGAACGGGGTGAGGAAAATGGTAACTGTCTCATAAGCAGGCATAAGTATTGGCCTCTATTCGTGACCTACAGGAATAAACCCTGTCCCTGTCAGCAACCTAGACAAGGAGATGGTGAGAAAATAAACTGTGTCTCGGGAATTTGATTCATGAGGGAGAAAAAACTGTGGCAGGATCATGGAAACACATGAATTATTCACAATTCAAACCAGGCAAGGGGAAGGAGGAGGAGGGGACTGACCAGGAAATGAACAAGAAGACAAAGCTCCCCTGGGCCAGGAAGGGGCCAAGGTGGCAGAGGTGGCAGAGGGAGCGGCCTCACAGGGGACTAAACCAGACTGGCAGAGGCAGAAAGGGTAACTGGTCACGTGAATAGTTGAACTGAGAATACCTGGTGGAGAGGGTGGCTTGTGTGTCAGATGAGGAGTATCCCTAAGTCAGAAAGCTGGTTACAGCTGGAGTAAGCCGCTGGACAGTTCATGATTGAGTTTAAAAATAAATCCTGGTGCCAAGCTCACTGCTGCCCTGTGATTGCAAGAGAGGAAAACCACATCTGCTGGGCTGGCAGTCTGGTGTGGGGTGTGGGCACGCAGGACTGATGAAGTTGGGCATGGCCTGGAGAGGAAGGGCAGGAGGAGGTCACCCTTTGTAACATAATGAACTTTGCCCCAGTTGTGTTTGGGTATATGAAGAGTGAGTTTGAGGGAAGCAAGAGGAAAGGGTCTTATTTCCTCTGTCAACGTCAGTGAGAGACTTGGCTATGCTAAAATGAAAGGGACCCCTTTGTGAAGACAATGTGCTGAGGGGGGTTGAAACTGGAGACCAGGAACTGCTCAGTGCAGGAGCCAATGGAGAGAGACAGCCAAGGCACCATCTAGAACAAGACTACAGCTAATGTCCTTCAGGAAAATCAGCTTGGAGATAGCCAGGTGGAGTGTGGGCTTATCTGTCCAGCTTAAAATGGATGGAGCTAACAGCTATATGCCTTGGGCTCCCCTCAAGGACCTGGGATTGCTTCTTCAACATTTACTGGGCCCCAGTCCTGACCCCCAAGAGGGGAAGATGGAGGGAGCAGGGAGGGACAAAAATCAAGTTATTTCAAATGCTAAAAAAGATGTGAAACCTCTGGAATGGGGACTGAGTTAGAGATTATACTGCTTCCCTGGATAGTCTGGAAAGATTTCTCTGAGGATGGCTTCTGTTTTGTGGCTTTTGTTCTGCTTTTGAAATAGTTTCTTTCGTTACCCTGGCCTGGCCTTGAATTCACAGCATCCCTCCTGCTAGCCTCTTAAGCGCTGGCACCATATGCTTGAGCTGCTCCACCTTGCTTAGGAGGTGTCCTTTGAGTAGAGCTCTGAAGGATGATGAGCCAGCCATATGCTGGGGAAGTAAGAAGCACAGAGGTCAGCATGATGCAGGATCATGAAGAAAAACANGAACCAGAAAAGATTTTAAATCTAGGTCCGCCCTTGTCCAGCCTTAATCTGTGGAATGAGAACTTTAAATGAGGTGATGGTTAGGACCTGTTCAGTGTGACAGGGAGTCTCAGCCCTCTGGGGAAAGGCTGGATTGAGCTAGATCCTGAAGAGAGATCCCCAAATGCCAGTGAAGCCACTGAGACCAGTAACTAGGGTATGTGGACTCCTCACACTGTCCTCACATGTGGAGTATGAGTGTTGTCTGACCTCTGCTCTTCATGCTCCTACTGGAGATAAGAATGTGAATGAATCCTACCTGACTGGGCTTTACCCTTAAGACATCACCAAATCCCAACTCNTTCTATAAACCCAAATAGTCATATTTGGGTTATGTTTTTACTACATAAATCTGTGGAGAGTTGGGGCATACAGTTCACAGTCACAGGCAAAGACATGCGTGAGAAAGTACTAGAAACATTCCGAATCTCCCTCTCTGGGCAGATTTGTGCTGCCCAGTGGGATAGTCCAGGAAAAGCAATAAGGAAATCACTTGTCAGGTGAGAGAATATGTAGGAGGAAAAAGCACTTGACTGCTACAGGTTCTTCAAGAAGTAGGTTCAGGCCTTGGAGAGGGCTGCTGCAAGGCAGTTAGGGGGAAAAACAATAGGAAACTGTAGAGAATTTGGTGCAGCTCCCAAAGGGCCTAGTCAGGGATGCTCATTTTGACCATCCTTGCTGTGATCCTGTAGTTATCCACATGAACAGATGTGGAACAGGCAAACAAGCAAGAGTAACAGCAAAGTGAATGAATGCCCTTTGCAATGCTCCTTCACCCAGGCCTGCACTGTTTCATGTTCATCAACACACTGCATCCTCATATTGCTTGCCTTGTGTTGATGGGAACTAAGGGAGATGAAGAAATGCCTGTATCCTCACAGCTAGTGGTGGCTCATGTGAGCCTCATGTGGTTGAGACTCCAGTCACTATAGAGTATTACCCAAGACTGTGACCTCCCTGCCCTTTATACCTCCCAAAGAACATGCTTCATGGATGAAGTGCTGAGGGCTCTGCTAAGTAAGTCTCGGCTTCTTAGACCAATCAGAGTTGTCACTTTCAGTGACAACCACACATACAGTCATAAGATGAGCCCAAGTGGGCATAGCCAATCCTTCTGGGACTTGGTGAACTAGACAGGAGGGCCCTGTCTTCTCTATAACCTCTCCTGTGGACCAGGGGATTTTCCTCAGCCAAGCCTGTGATGGGAGCCAGAGAATATAGAGACATGGGAGGGGGAGGAGAATGGGGAGAGGAAAGGGGTGCAGAAGCATTAGGGAAATGAAGCTACCTAAGGGCCTTCATGGACCTCTGGTAATTGGGCATGCCACAGGCAACGAAGGAGGAGGAAGCAGATGTCTCTGCTTATAGAGTTCAGAGGAGCATTTCCCTTGTCCAGCCTTGTCCAGGTTAAAGGACTCTTAGTAAGTTGCTTTGAGATATTATTTATCTATAAACACAAATGAGTATTTAAATCAGAGCAAAGACAGAAACAGGCAGTCTGAACCAAGCTTGGCTAGGGTGTCTGGGAAGGGTGGGCAACACTCTGCAAGCTGCTTAGTGGGTACCCTCCACTACTCATGACATTTTGTTTGACCCATAATGCTGGCCTTCTGCAGCACTGGCTTTCCTGCTACAGGCCTTCACCCCCTTCTTGCAAAATAAATTTTGTTGGCTTATTTTCTGTTGTAATGGAAGGGACAAGCTGCAACAAGCTGGCAGTGGAAATGGATGGCACCCACAGGGTGGAACAGTTTGCTGTGGGTTATAGACAGATATAAGCTAGAATCTCTTTCAGCTTAGGCCTTTATGTAGGGCGCTGTTTATGAATCGTTTTCTGCAGAACCTGGCTTTTCTGGTGGTGTGGGTTGTACACACCCTTGTACACACAACCTATAGGTTGTACACATGCCTTTCTCTGCAGGTACATGGATACGTGTTTGTGCATTTGTATATAGGGGCAAGTGCTAACCCATGAGTCTAGCCTGCATACATAGAAAATTAGTGGCTTCTATGTCTTTGGTTTTGACATGTGACAAAAAGACCATGATTTAAATGCAATGCTAAGGAGCATTTAGCATTTGACAAAGGTATTTAGGAAAGCAGATGTCTGTGTANCTGACTACTATAAGAGCTATAAGGTCTATGACTCTTGATGTCATTCTTTAGGACATTTGACTTTCTAATATGGGATCATTTTCCAGAGGAGAAAAAAAAGTCTGTGATTAAAAAACCCAAATGTATTTATTCCTTTATCCAATACCCAGTCAGTGGGTACTTAATTTGTCCAAGTCACTGTTAAACAACACAACAGACAAAAATTCTTATTAGACTATAGTAATAATTATTAGTATTTTTATGAAAGAGATAGCAACCATGATTCCCATTCTACAGAACGGAAAATAGAGATTTTTAAATAACCACTCGATATGTTATAGCCATGGTTTTATTATTGTGGTGTCAAGATGAAAACCATAGACCCTCCGACTCAAAGTTCGATGTTCCAAGAAATAGTTTAATGTTTCAAGGATGTGGTGTTTAGCTTGGATGTGACATGACCACAGACCATGGAACAAAGATGANCAGAACATGTACTATGAGATATGTATGCGTAAAGACTATCAGAGTTCTGGGGATCCAGAAATTTCCATAGACAGTGACATTTGGACTNGGCTTGGGAGAGTGGGGAGGATTTTCACTGGNNGAGAGAAGAGGCAGTAAGCAGGGGGANGACAGAAGTGGTTGCACATGATAAACAGTCAACCTTGGCTTGAATAGTGATCCTCAGGATGACAATGGAGTAATACCTGAGNGGCCTTGGAAATGATGAAAGCTTATGAGCTCTGCATTCAGTTTTTTCTGGTTTAGCTGGTTCTAGACATTGGTCTTGTCATTGACACTTTATAAAAAGCTCCCTAAGTGATTCTGTGACACAGGTTGAGTTGAGACCAATTGGCAGAGGGGAAAGACTGGGGCAGGAGGATAGAGGGCTAGTGGTCCATGGTATCTATTACAAGCAGGAGCTGGATAAAGCTGGTTGGTGATAATGAGGAAAG
Organism: Neotoma lepida; assembly: GCA_001675575.1. NCBI lineage: Eukaryota > Metazoa > Chordata > Mammalia > Rodentia > Cricetidae > Neotoma > Neotoma lepida. The sequence goes on along the minus strand of LZPO01044825.1, from coordinate 44,896 downwards.
AAAGGGTGAGGTGGCTTAAAGTTCCTTGAAAGGCAATGTCCATAGCACTGAGTTCTGTTGAATATTCAAGCTATGATGACTAAGGGTTTGAGCCTAGGTACTGTCCACAAGAGTGAGTTATAACTATGGTACCATCCTGCATAAATCCGCAGGAGTCATCTGAGTTAAAAGCTTGGGTATGGAATAGGTAAGGAAGAATTCTGAATATTCTTCTCCATAGATGTGGGAGTTGAGGTGACAAGATTCACACTCAGAGACAGAGGAGGAAGAGAAAGTGAAGGATTCAGACAGCAGTGCCCATGTTTAAGAGGCAGAAGGACAAAGAGAAGCTTAGAAACTATTTATAATGGAGAGTGTTTTCATTTGCATGAACCAAGGCCAATGTCTGGAGGGGCGGGTTATGGGCAACAGAGTCATTTTTCACGGGTCTGGCTGCCAGCAACTCGAACATTGATCAGCTGAGTCAATAGNTCCNTGCTCAGACAAGTAGCTCTGGCTGATAGGTGTGTAGAAAGTGGGGCAGATACAGTCTAGTTCTCCCTAACCAGAAACGGCCAGCTCAGGCTTCTTGCAGAAAAATCAAGCTGGTTTTGCCACTCCCTTGAACGGGAAATGAATCTCTAACACACACAGGTTATGGAGCCACCCATCACAATGAACCAGCCCCAAGATGAATCCTGGCCTGCTGGAGAAAAATTCCACCAGCATCATTTCAAGGGAATCTCATCATAGCATTACTGTGATTGCCTGACATCATGTCANTGGACCAAATTAGCTTGTGCAGGACCCTGAAGATTTCCCAGAGGCCCATTCTTTGAGGGTTCTAAACGCTGAGGAGGGCAGTGATGAAGANGAGCTGAACTTGAACAGTACTATGGGGTGGGGAATAGGGGTTGTATCTAGGCAGGTGGTTGGGCCCTATTTTAGAGGACAGAATAGCAAGGTCCATTGTTGATGACTAATCTTCAGCCCCTTAGTTTACCTGCCTTTGGAAGAAACTGCAGAGTAGAGAGAAAAGATAGTGATGCCATNGANANAGTACACGTTAGTACTGACNAGCNCCCTCATACTGAAAATGAAAGACCTCCAAGAAACCTTTCTGGATGGCATGGATATTGACTGGCCATGGGANTGGGATGGAACACAGTTTCTACATCCTATCAGTCCTAGNGGAGGAAAGGACAAGGTNCACTTTAAAGTGATGCTTCTTATGTTTAGTATGGGGATTGTGTTAAATGCAGAATCNGGTTTAGTATCTGTGTCACTGTCTGCATGCCACAGGATGCTGGAGATGCCCAGTCTTGAGAGTAGGCTTTGTGCCCCAAGGTAGCTGAATCAAGAGCTAGAGAGAGCTGAAGGAATGCCTTTGTGCCCATCCAAGACCCCACTAGTTGTCTTGAGAACCTTTTGGGGACTACCTCCTTCATCTTCTGACCAGGGAATGGAGATCAGGAGGCGGGTTACAGGAAGGTGAGCAGGTGGTCTCAGAAGGCTCCCGAAGGAAGCCTGAACCAGAGTCCTTCTCATCATCCTGCACATTGCCCAGTGCCTAGCTGTCTCTGTTTATTGGGTCCCGAGGCTCTTGGCTCAGGCAGAGTAATTACAGTTGAGGCCCTGATGAATTGGGGGCCAGTAATTAAAGAGCCTATTGATTTTCTACTTAGGAGTTCCCTGTAGCTGGAAACAAAAGGGGGGAGGGGAGTGAGAGACAATCTGAGGAAGGTATTTCAAAATGGGGGATGGTTCAGTACGCATTAGCTGGATCTGGCAGTCACGGAGGGGGGTACTGGGTAGGGTGACCATTTATCATTGGCCCATCTCTCTGGAATCTGAGAATTGATCGGCTAATCAATATGTTTCTAGGGCATGGTGCCAGCTGGAGTGGGGGGAAGGAAGTCCGTCTTCTGCAGAAGGTTCACCCTGAGAGCTCCGAACCATGAATCTGTCTTGTTTTGCTGCTTCATTTAGCTTATTTTAATTGTGTATTGAAGCGATTGCCTCGTTTATATCATCTGCCTTCGTCAGGCCACACGGGCTTTTCCTGCACTCGAAATTTAGCTTCGGGGGGCAGACACCCCGGAAAGTGTGGGCATGCTGGGAAGGAGAAGGTTGCAGAAGGAGAGGGACTGAGAAGGANTAGAGGGCACTGGGAGGGAAAAGCTCAGAGCGGGGCGGGGGCTTTGAAGGTTGGTCAGCGCTGGGGGCAGAAGGCATCTTCAGAGAGGAAAGTGTAGAAAAGAGATGATGCTCTGGATGTGGAGAGAGACTAGAAAGAGACAGCGACTGAGAGCGGAGCAGAAACTACATTGAGAGAAGGAAACGGGTGAAGCAGGCAGGAGGCTTGGGGGAAATGGCACATTTAAGTTTTAAAAATTGCTGAAGTTATTTTGGTGCATTTAACTCTTAATTCATCTTCCTTTCANTGAACTAATGGGAAATGTGAAAGAAAAACTGATGAGAAGAGAGCCTAGCCGGCAATTTTATTTTCGTCCGCTTTGGAGCCCGTTCTCTTCCTTAGCTCANGCTGGGTCACTTGNTCGGAGATGAATTCTTTTGTTTCTGTCTGAAATGCCAGCATTCTGTTCCTCCCCTCAGCCTTCTCCTTCGCCTGCCTGTTTTCAGGGCTGCAGCTGGTTTGGCTGCCTAATGATGAGGAAGTTAGATTAGGATCTGGGTTTGATAATGACTGAAGCTGGGCAAAAGGAAGCGTTTTAGTGTAATGCATGTCCAAACACAATTACCCATTATCCTAGTCAGGGCAGACAATGGGAGTGGTAGGGAGAAGTGAGTGGTGGAGAAGTAAGTGGGCTGTTACTTGTTATAAGTTGGAATAAAAAGAAATTCCATAGAAATTCTGAATGGATTTATTCAGCATATTCAATCCAAGTGCACAATGTGCTTGCGTCCAAAAAAAAAAAAAAGTCTGCATGTATACACAGTAAACGGTGCAAAAGGGGGCTGAAGTGAGAGTGCAGTTTATTGTGTTAAGTAGCTGCTGTGCAATAGATGGCTGCCAGGGGCCTTCCACAAAGGAAACCAAGATCCTGTCCTTACAGGGCTAAGGGACAGCGGGGCTTGATTCTCATGTATATAGGGCTTATTCAGTTTGGGTCTCAAGGACATGTTCTCTTGCAAGCCAAGTTAGGTTCCGAGCATCACTGGATAGATCTTCCTCCATCCACTCCAGCTTCTTCCTTGGCATCCTCTCTCATTGCTTCTCTAACTTCCCAGCTTTGTACCACCACACTGGCTCCCTTTGGGACCAGTTCTTGGCCATTTTCCTGTGCCCCCTGCATTGGATTTTGGTACCATCCTTGAGTCAGTTCTCTGACAAGAAGCCCACACACAGAGCAGGTGTTCCTTCAAAGCCCCCAATTCCACAGTCCCCAAGCCTTCTACTACCTGATAACTCTTGGCTCTTGTTTTCATCTGCCTGATACTGTTGCCACAGTCTGAGCTCAGACTGTTGCTCAGTGTCTGTTGCTGAGACTCTTGACTTATCGCAATGGTCATCTCTCTGGCCTCACACCATCTTCATTCCTGTTCTGGCTGCTGGGCTGGCTCCAGTGTAGTTTATCCACAAACATTCCACAATGGGCTTCTCAAATTTTAGTGGCTCTCCGCTGCTACAGGATGAGGTTCTCTCTAGATGTGTGAGTTTGGTTGTTTTCTCCACCTAAGAGCGCTCATCAGGGACTGCAGGGGCTGCTTGGTGGGATTGTTGTGAGCAGTGTCTGGCGTATAGAACCTGTCAAAGGTGGGTGAGGGTATTGATGGCAAGGGGTGGAGGAGTTGGCTACATTGTTATTATCACAGAGGAAAGTCTTTATGATTCCGAACAGAATTTACATCTCTAGCTTCCCCTTTTCTCTAGAACTCCAGATTCACACACACACTTGTCACACAGCATTTTCTCCTACATGGTAAAGAGTCATCATAAATTCAACAAGTTCAGAACTGACCTCTCTATATTCTATCTCCCAAACATGTCTGCTCGGTTTTTCCAACAGAATGAATAAAGATCCCTTTTTGTGTGGAGTCTCTAACACCTTGACTGCTCTCATTCTTCCATAGATTCTACATCAAATTTACCCACAAATCCTGTTTTTTGTATCTGCCAAGTTTCCCCAGCACTCAAGTCTTCTTGCTAGCTCTCTGGCATCTACTGCTCCCTTGGCCCTGCCACTGTCACCTGCCAGAGCCTCTACAATAGCCTTTGTCCCACCCCTTGTATCTGCTCTGATCTCTTCAGGAGTCATTGTCTTTGCAACAGCCAGAGGTTGACTTTTACGACAGAAGTGGGGTCACTCTAGTACTTTACATCTCCCTACCCAACCATAACCACTCTTCTTTCATGTCTTCCACTGCCATCTCTGTCACTCTAAACTGCTGTAGACATACTGTCTTCCTTCTTGTTCCTTGGGCAGATTCAGCTCGCATCTGGCTGATACTCAACCCTGGCTGTGCACAGTGCCGAAACACTCTCCCAAGCTAGCCATGTATCATCCCTCATGTCAGTCAAGTTTTTGATAAAATGATGCCTTTTTAGTATCACAGTCCCTTCTTTATCTATGGTTTCATTTCCCAGAGTTTCCACAATTTCAGTTACCCATGGTCAATTGTGGTTCAAAAGACTAACTGGAATCATTTCTAAGCTTTTAATTACATGGCGTCCTAAGTGGTGCAATCCAATCTCGCACCATTCCATTCTTTCCTATCATGTGAACCATACCTTTGTCTAATGTATCCACAATGTATATGCTATGTACCCATCCATCACTTAGTAGTTACTTTGATTATCNGATCATCTGTCATAGAATCACAATGCTCAGGATAACCCTTACTTGACCTACTAATGGCACCCAGATGCAAAAGGAGTGGTGTGGATAGTATAGTGACAATACACCTTTGTAATTGACCATTTTGCTAAGAGTTATTGTTGTTAATATCTAGCTGTGCTTATATTATGAATTAAATGTCCTCGTAGTTAGGTCTGCATAAGAGAAAAACAAGGTTTTGATATTCTCTGCAGTTTCAGGTATCCTTTCAAGGTCTTGAAACACGTCCTCCACAAATAAGAGGAGACAATTGTAAATGCTGTAGCCTGTATCTCAGGGTTTCTTTGTAAAATAGACATTTTATCAAATTGCAATCTCCAGCCTACTTAGCACGCAATCTTGGCTCTGTATTTTCTATGTGGCACTTGCTCATTATTGTAGTGTGTGAGTGATGTGTTGACTCTGTGCTTTCCCCTGTCTCCTGACTCTAGTTCCCATGAGCTCATTGATTTTGTTTCCTTTCCCATTGCTTTGTCCATTGTCTAGAATGGTACAGAGGATGTAGTAGATGGCAACATTCCTGTCAGGTGAGTCTTCTGACATTCATACTACCTGTCAGCCCTGTGTTCTAACCACAGAAGCTCTCTTTGTATGCACTGGGACATTTGTTTCAACATCTTAGTTCTTGAGGGACTGTAAGTTGCATTTCTCCTCAAGGGTTCACTCACAGTGCCAGACAAATTGTGTGTGTGTGTGTGTGTGTGTGTGTATTGTTGGCTACCAATAATTTGATCAATTAAAGATATAAGTAGAGTTTCTTTCCATAAAGTTCTTTCAAAATGGACCAAGGCTTCATTTGTTTAGAATGTATGGTTATCAGCTGATATGCTGGTATGAGTGTGTCTCATTTGACATCTCCCTAAGTCAATGGTTCACTTGTCTATTGGGGTCAAAGCAGTGGAGGTCACAGAGTGAAGGAAAGTAGTGTCCAAGAGGAGGAATCTGTCTCTAAAGGCAGAGCCACAATGTTCATTCTGAACATTTGAGTCTTTTCGGCATCCTCTACAGNTCATAACAGATGAAAGTGTGGAAGAGGAAGTTAGATGACTTGACCCAAGGTCACATGTGTTACCTTCGAAGGAGAGCAGAATAGAGGACAGTAGCCATGGCATGTCTATGGTGGTATGGGG